>WOGN01011317.1:0-10064 GCA_015342105.1 Leptinotarsa texana | reverse complement strand
AAATATGGTTCAGTTTTCATTTCTATTTATTTTTACTTGTGAAAGGTAGAGGGAATTATAAAATCTATAATATCCCAAGGGAGTTGTGGCCCTCTTTATTGATAGCGTAACTATGACGATATAAGCTTATAATATCCCGGTCAGAAATGAATCTCTATTCTACTTGAGATGTCAACTCAGCTCACTTCTATTTTTCGAATCAAAAGCATAAGTATATGAAGAGAAATTCTACCCACACGCTTTTTCCACAGTTTGTTTTATTTTTTATTTCTGACCGGGATATTATAAGCTTTCAGTTCAGAAAGATTTTGTATTGACAATATTTTTACTAGGATTTTTCTAATGGTGACGTGAAAGTTTCGCATTCATTCTTCTGAATATCAACTTGCCTACAGTTTATTCAAATACAAGTGTAAAAAACAAATCTCCAAATTGATTAAATGTAAAACATTATCGTTTTCTCATCCTCTTAACGCTGTAATAAAGGCTCGATACTCCCGTTTTAGTGGAGAGTGCAGCCTGGCGAACGGTTCATCGCTAAGCAACCACTCGGTGTATTTCGGCGGACGGCTTTGCAGGAGGATTTGCAGGATCGACAATGCAATAAAGAAGATTTTCTTGTTGAGAGGAGTTTCGAGGGCCCTCTACAGACATATATTCATTGTTCCCAGATTTATGAACTGGCTGTCTGAAAAAAATAAGCGTTCTGTTTCTGGTGGTATCGTGTTTACAAAATAATCCCTCGATTTTATAATGAATAATGAACGAGAAGCATGATGGTCTTAGTTTTGAATTGTCAAAAAGTCTAAAATGAGACTGAAGTATACAAGTTTTCGCAAATAAAATTCCTTTAGATCATATTTTAACATGTGGTTTAAAAAATTATTTTAACAAACATTAAACATATTGAAATTTTGAAAATCGAACTCATACTAAAAATTACACTTACTAATATACAGGGCGTTCCAACGAAAACTTGACACCCCCCTGTAAGTCAGAAACGGACGTGTAATCGAAAAACACGTAATTTTCATTTTTAGGGGGACTGACTCTGATATGAAAATCATACTCGAAACTTCACCCCCTGCGGTCAGCAACTACCCCTTCCTTATTTTTTCAATGGCATGGTTGTCGAGTGATACATCATTTGAAAGGTCTTTTGTCCCTCTATTACCTCTGTAATTTTTTTCGAAATTGGTTTATTCATTATTGAGAAATCAAATGTTGAACGTTTTATTTAAGGAAAAACAGAAAATTTGCCGTCGTCATTCAATGGAGAAATCAACAACAAATATTACCATTGGAAACAAACTCAACGGATAAATTGTTCAAAATGACCTCCACCTAGATCCATACAATAATACAATCTACTCTCGAAACTGCTTACAGATTTGTGCACATTGCCAATTGCACAAATCAATTCAATGCAGAGTGCAACAGACTGTTGGTTGACTTTGGAAATCACATCATTCTGGAAATGACCTCTGACTTTATGCCTCCAACTGTCAACTACGAACTGCCTTATAAAGTACTATTCCAGAGTAGAGAAGACCGGATCCTGCGGGAGAAGTAAATATTAAGAGCAGATACTTGTTGATTCACAAACGAATCAAAAACACTTTCCGGTTCTGGTGCAAGTATTTTAGTCGCAGACCCAGGAGAGAGGTATCTACCTGCCTAGGAACTTATGCGATTGTATTTCAAATGAAAATTTACGCTATTGAATTGTCTGCGGAGAGATTGGATAAATCCAACCTCTCAGAAGTCAAAAAAATATTCTCGGACAGTCAAGCGGCGTTGGAAGCTCTTAGCTCCTACCGAGCAACGTCTAAATATGTAGCAAACTGCTAAAAACGACTATCCTCGATAGGAAGACTCAACTGATTGTTTCTGGTTTGGATTCCTGGCCATACTTGCCTGGAAGGCAATGGAGCTCCTGACTCTCTTGCAGAGGAGGGTGCTGCAAGCGGCTTCATCGGACCAGAATCTGTCATTGGCATCGCTTTGCTAGACAAACACTGAACACCTGGATGGCAAGATTTACGGACTTCTGGCAGAATCTTCCAGGATTGGCTCACTCCAAGTCGTTAATTCACCCTTCGAAGCTTGATACCAAACAGGCCGAAACAGGTTCTTAGATTTCGGCAGATCCGTACTCTCACTATCTGACCTGAAAGACCACTCACCATACAAACTAGTAGGATTCGTTAAGAAGCTGGGTTTGTTTGGCCGAGTGTGAATAGGTGTGAGCCACAATAAACCCTTGTGGATTGCGGTGGATGGTCGAATAGACCCACTCACCTTAGACCTGCCTACCTACCTACTCTCGAAAGCGTTTGGTATATTATTGAAGGTATCCGGAGTTAGAAATCGGCATTCACGAAAAATTCTCTGTCGTAAGTCTTCTAGATTTATAGGCTAACGGGTGCCCACAGAAAAAAGTTCATCGTTGTGAGATCAGTCGATCTAGCTGGCCACTTCACTTTACCCCTTCTGCTTATCCAACGCATTTAAAAACGTTTGTTTAAAATCTGTTTTTCCGTTAACCAGCTGTCGCACCCCTACATACGACAACCCTCAGATGTCGAAACTTGTATAAGGTAAGGGTCAACGAGGTCTTACCTGTTAACGTGTGATTTCTAACACGGGTTGGACGATAGCAAGTGAAAATCGATCGTTCAGACTAGGACTTGAACCACCGACCAACACGGCAGGCGATTCGAGTGAGTGAACAAAGCACCCACGTCGAACCGCCTGGCTACCGACCGACCGTCCAATAACTGTCTCACCCGAACATCAAAATTTAGGGGTGCACCATCCTGCTGGAATATTATTTCATTTTCTTCTAAACTGTCATCAATTTCTAAAATTTGTGTAAATTTTCTCCACTGAGATTACCTTCAATGAAGAATAATCCAACAAAATGATTACCAAGAATGTCGGTCCAGACATTACATTTTTGTGGAGTTTAAGAATGTGTTTCCGTCAGCAAATGGGGATTCACATCGCTCAAGTAACGACAATTATGTCTATTCACTTTACCATTCAACATGAAAGAACTTCCGTCTGAAAAACATGCATTATATAATAAATTTGAGTTATTGGTCAATTTCTCGTTGAACACCTTAGAAACCAGAAATCAACGATCAGGATCATCTTCGTTTAAATCATAAACTAGCCTTATTTTAAAAGGATGGAATTTGTAGGCTTTCAAAATCCGAAAAACACAAGTAGCTGATACATTAAACGCTTTAGCTACTTGTCTGATAGATTGTCGATTATCCATTTGTACATGTCCTAAAACTATTTAGGACATTTCTGACAGGTCGGGATGCTTCATGTTTTCTGTTGTGAACAGATCCTGAAAGTCGAAACTTATACATTAACTGTCAACGTGAGTCACCATGTCTAGATGAATCGTGTGATAATTTCTTACAGCAGCTTTAGCACATCCATAATTTTGATAATAGGTTAGAACAATTTTTATTATTTCTTCAGTAGAATAAACCAGGGGAGTGATGTTTCGGGATGATTTCCATATCAGAATTAGCCTCCCTAGAAATAAAAATTGACGTGTTCTTTGAACAAGTTTTCTTTGGAACGCACTGTATCTTTCATTAAAATTAATTTTATTGAAAAACTTTTAAGTATACATAAAGTTTCTTCTGTGATTTGACAATAGTATTCTCTTTCGTTCTTTCATCCACTTGTCAAATACTCTTTTCTTATTGCATGACATGATGCTCACAGTGTAAGTATTTTGAATCAATAACATGAATTATTACCCAACTAAAGTACTTGTGATGTACTTACTGTTTAGAACCTTTGGTGTGATAATGAATATTACTGGAATTTTATTCCAACACCAAACCGTCATTTTTACCATCTCTACACGTGTTTCGATCACCAAGTGATCATTTTCAAGAGGAAGATTAAACTCAGTTTAATTTTTCAGTAATATTCAGGCATCTGAAGTGTTAGAAGTTTTCTCTTAGTATGTTACACCCTCGTAGTAATTGTTTTCATTCAGTGTTAAGTAGTGACGTATTTAAACCTCGAATTAGGAGTATGCATTAGATTGTTTCGAGTTTGAATCTCATAGTTATTTCAATTGTGCTTTCAAAAATACTTTGATGAGGAAAATAAATATTTTTGTAAGTTCAACTACTTGACAAAGAATTTTCTTCAATCTTTATCCAACATAACCTATTGACTTTTTCGATGAGAGGCTAACCTCAGACGTTATATCGTTATACAATAGCACAGTGACAAGGGAATAGATGAAATATCAGGAAACATTGAAGAGCATTTCATTTTGAATGTAAATTAGAGCAGATTATTTTCTTCGCAATTAGCACAAATATTAGCAATGATGCAAACTTGCCTGCATATGCTCGTTACAAGCCTAAATAAGTATTTATTATTCTTTAGAGCTCTGCCTTCATATACCACAGGTGGATTAATACCACTTGTCTATTTGTAAGATATGACTTGAAGAAATTCAAAATAATACCTCGATTTTCGTTGTATTCAAGTTTCTGCAAGAGAAAGTCGTATGAGGCTCAGTTGAACGCCTTGCATAGGTCATACATAGTTACTATGTCCCCAACTAACTCCTTAACTGCTTGAACTGTGGATTTAGTTACAACTCCTGGAGCCAAACTGTTTTCAATTCAAAAGTTTGTGTTTGTCCATTTTAGACTTTCACGATTTTTCAATGATTTTCTATATCAAAGATATTTCAGGTATTGTTCTGTAATTCAAGAGAATGTCTTTGGTTCCGATTTCATTAATAGAAAAGAATTTAGCTATTCTGAAAATGTCCGGAAAGGTGGAAAGGTTCAGAATAACTAACATAAATTGATCAGATTGGTAATAAGCTCTGATAATAAATATGATATCTCACTCAGAATTTTACTGTTCAGTCCATATACGTTGAAACAGTAAGATTTTCAAGAATGACAAGGGAGAGAAAAAAAGCGTTTGGAATTTACGGCAATTTTTTCATAAAAAATATCGGTTATTTTTTTTCAAGGACGAAACACATGCACTACAGGAAAATCCTTGAGGCACTCTAAGAACGGTGCCTGTGCGAAAGTAGCGATTCACACTAGATTTGAAACGCTGGTGACTGAATCCGTTTAGAAAAACATTATCAGAAAGTTTATTCCACATAAAGGCTGTTCTCCAAATGAAAGAGTTTTTGCACAGTTAAGTTCGAGGTGTACTGAGTGGAACTTCAAAACGATGAGCAGCCATAGTTCGTCGCGTATTTCTGATATGTACCGCTCTTGATGGAATAAAATGTGCCAAGTCACTTGAACACTTTCCGTGGAAGTATCTTTAGAAGAGAGACAAATCCTTAACCTTTCTTCGGTGTTCCAGACTTGGCTCTTTTCTGAATGGAATCCAGCACCTTCAGCTCCAAAGAAGGTCTGATCTGAGCTGTTGCTGAGGTGAATACAGTTTGAACAGTGTTCCACGCTTTTGGTGTCCAACAAACATATCGAAGCAGAAAGCGTGGCATTATTATATCTGGTTTGCAGACATTTATCTTTTCAGATAAATCTGATGACTGGGTTTTTGTGGCATTGAATTGAACCTGGTTAGTTCCACTCCATTTCAAAATCACTTCTAGATCCTCAAGATATGCAACCTCCTGCTGCCGATGAAGGTGTGCATCCGCAACCGATGTTTTTGAATTCAAATGGAATGACAAGGAGAAGTGTGCTGTCATCAGCAAAGCAATTGGATTTTTCGTTTTCTCCAATAAGTCGTTAATATATAATTAAAATAGGGTTGGAGACAATATGGATCCCTGGGGTACACCAGCATTCATGATAAAAGTATTCGAGAGATATCCATCGATAGCCACTTGCAGAAAACGTTCTTTCAGAAAGCTAGAGAGCCATACACAAAAATGATCCGAAGTTTGGGCAAGTTAAGAGCAGAGGGAGAGATAACAATGTATCCCTTCCAAGACAGATGTTACTGATATTACTGGCTTAACAACGGTACAGAAAAACTAATTATCATATTCCTTTTTTGAATTATTCAACAGAGGTGACAATTTTTTAGATTCAGTAAATTCAACAATGGGGTCTGATAACACAATCATATTTTTCAATATTCTCCAAATATTATTTTCTGGAACTTCCTGAACTGATCTGTAATGACATATGATTTCTTGTATTATATTCTCAATATAATCATTTTCTTAAACAAATTTTCCAGCTGTCCTAACTCATTCAAATCCCGTGTCAGCATCATTAATCCATCGTCACTGGATCCAATAATTATATGTCCTGCGAAGACTCAATGAATCAAGAATAATAGCCTTCTGTATTTACCCTATCAACGTTGAACGTTGAAAGGTAGGACGGATAGGTATTATGAGTTGAGAATAGAAAAAGCACTATGAGTGAAGTCTGCAAATCTTGATATTACAATCTCTTTTGTTATCTTTCTGTCTCATCGGGATCCAAAAATCCCTTGACGAATATTTTTTTATTTTGATGTTGCAAAAGGATACATCAGGCTCATTAGCTTTCACTTCACCACAATGGAGTCAATATCCCCCAAAATATATGGCAACAGTAGAGATCCGTCAATACCATGCAAATTCCGGAGATATAAAAACAGTTTTCATAGCCACTTCAACTGACATAGGACATATCGACAGCATATCGATGACATATCACGCTATCAAGGTGTTTGATATACTATCATATCAGGTCGTGATAATCTTCGACTTCAACCCACTTGACCTGAGAAAGCAAAAGTTATATTCTTGGATAGGTCAACTTCGACGTTCTTAAACAAAACCTCTTGCATTAATTCATCCTTTTGTAGGCGCAGGAGTGAACTGACGACGACAGTTTTGGGCGTTCTACTGAACGACTTCAACATGGTTACTTTACACAGCCATAACTATCATCTTATTTGAATACTTTCAACTCAAAAATCTTTCTTGCAAAAAAAATCACTGTCCCATAGTGGTGTCGAAATACAAATCAGCATTTTCACACCTCATCGTCCACAATTGAACGTTATCTATCAGTCCAAGAGTGCTCCTTTACTTTCAACTTATTCTTTTTTTGATTTCAGAATTGGAAGTCGAGCAAAGTCTTTCAGTATTCGGCACAATTCAACTCCCTCGGATAACAGTAATACGCATTTTCTGCCATTATAGAACATATCGATCTGATCCTTTATATAGTATGAATGGCATAAAAATGAAGGCAACGGAAAAGATACATTATACGGCAACCCTATATAAGAGGAAGTCATTAGAGCAAATATCCTGGGGCATTAGGAATATACAATACGTTAATGTTCGTAGTGAGACGTGGCTCAAAAATGCCTAACTCCAAACTTGTTTTGTACTAACCGTGCTTGATGCTATTAAATATTTTTGTAACAATTTTGAATCTTCTGCATATATCTTTTATGTTTGGTATTCAACAACCCATGACTATGAAGTCAATTCAGTTGAGAATTTTAGGAGGACCCCGAGAATATAATGCATACAAAGTATGTAGAACTACGGTACAGGATTGTGATCCGGGGATCGAGCGGGCCAGTTCTGTGGTCCTCCTTGACCTATCCGCTGATTTGCATATGTTTCAGTTAAATGCTGACGTGCTACTTGAATGAAATAGGCGAGAGCCCCATTATACATAAAAAACATATCCCTTCTGAGGCCCAAAGGAACTTCCTCCAGCAGTACTGGATGCACTTCTCTTAAAAATTGAACGAATGCCTCACCATTTATTCGAGTAAGTAGCGTGAGGATTTTCATCAGCCCATATGTGGTAATTATAAAAATTAATAATCTTGTCCCGAGAAAAACTACATTCTTCTGTGAATTCTATCGCCTTCAGAAAGTCACAATTTCTTCTACTCATTTCAAGCAACCAATTGCAAAATTCAAGACGGTTCGAAAAGTCTCGCGGTAACAGTGCCTGTACTCATTGCAGATGGTCAGGGTATAAGTGTTGTTTCCTTAAAATTCTAAATACCGTCATATGATCAAAATTTAGCTAGAAAGCAATCTTTCTAGGACTGGTAGTAGGTTGTTCTTCAATCAAATTAAGTACTGCTTCCTCAAGCTTTGGTGTTCTTACTTCTCGATGACGACCACAATCCTGCATTTTTTTTTGTCGAATGAACCATATTCTCGTAATCGTTGATGAAGTCGAGCAAGTATTCTATGTGAAGTATGCTGCCGTTGAGGATACATTTCAGCATATCTGCTAGAAGCCTCTAACCCATTCCCCTGCGACAGACAGTGAACGTAATGCATATCAGCCATTTCCTCATTTGTGTATGCCATTTTAATGACAAGTGAATTATTAAAGTAACAAATTAAGAACAGAACAACAACACACAGTTAGTATTAATTCAATTTCGAAAATTCACAAATTGACAGCGTCATACCAATTTAATTGTCACTATCGCTAATAGCGACCTACTAGATAGATTAGTTTCGTATTTTCGCATTTATGACGATGTATCTCTGTAGTTGTTCGTAAAATAATTTTTTGCTGCGAACTGGTTTATTTAGGGCAAAAAACCCAAGAGACATTTTTTGTTTAGAATGAAACCGGCTATCGGAAATAAATGTTTAAATGGTTAACAAATAATAAGACAAAAAGTTACATTGGAAATAAATTTTAGGGGTTATGTTTTCCACCCCTTACAACCATTGGGTAAACCAAATAAATTTCTCGCTAAGTGTCTTTTTGGTAGTACAAAAAATCAGGATAATTTCCTTGTGCCTGTAAAAAAATTGTTACCTTGTTACCTCTCTTCAAGGGACTCTCTTAAGGAATGATCCAATGAAGTTTCTTTATATGAAAGATCCTATCTTTTTATTTAGTTACATCCTGTATGGTTGAAGATTTCCGTTCTCTGACTCTGTTGCACAGTGGTGCTTTCTTCTACTCATCTCAGAGGTCAAATCTTGTAGTTTCAATGTATTCGGCACTCAGATTGGTTTTTTATTTATTGTATTCCAGTTTGTTTGGTCCTTGTTCAATGCCAACGCGTTAGTTACTTATGCTATAAAGGCAATTAAACACTAAACATTCATTGCAAAGCCAGTTTCATTACACTTTGAAGTATTCAGATAAATTGATTATTCTTTCGAAGCAGTTCAAACTGCCTGTACGTGATATAATTATACATCCAGGTAAAGTCATATTTGGGTTTTTTTGATAAGTTACATGTAGAGTAAATTTTACTCTTCAGTAAATGACATAATCAGGAAGTACCTTTTTTTTCTTCCAAACACTCACTTAAAATTTATTATATGACTTAAAATATTACGTCCGTCTTGAGAATCCACTCAGTTAAAGAATTTATGAATTTTCTAAATTTTTCAATATTCTGAATATCATAAGTTATTTGCTTATATATTCTTAGTGCCAGGTAATTGACACTTCGTTGTCCAATCGTTTCGTCTTTCGTCACATCAGGGTAAATATATACAGTGCGGTCCATACGTATGAAATAAATTCATGTTTAACGTTATTATGTACTACGTGAAAAAACTTGAAACAGGTCGATTTTTATTCTTGAATTGACAATTTACAGAATGAAAATATTATCCCCCTCCAGCATTCCTTCTGAATTATAAGCACCCCCTCGAAAATTTTTTAAATAGCAGAGGGGGTCGTGTGGCATCTTGTTGCAGCAATATGAAGTTCGAGGGGGTGCTTATAATTCAAAGGGGTGCTGGAGGGGGATAATATTTTCATAATGTAAATTGTCAATTAAAGAATAAAAATCGACCTACATATGGATCGCACTGTAAATTGTAAATATATTTTTCACATGCTTTATATTAGCCTCACCTGTATGTATGTGTGTCGATAGATACATAGAATTTATTTATCCTTTGTGCTACATTACATACATGGGATTCGTCAAATGAAATCTTGATCGGATACGTATAAAAAGTAATTACAAATAGTATCATGTATATATATATATATATTCGACAGCTGGTCGTACTGTCATCATCTGGCACCCCTCAAACTGAACTTGTTATCCTGTCGTCT
>WOGN01011316.1:0-10065 GCA_015342105.1 Leptinotarsa texana | reverse complement strand
TAAAAGATGCATGTATTAGTATTACACCTATAATGCTAGCAAATTGCCATAGGAATTGTCTGGACCGACAACTTATGTGGATTCAACAAAGAGGTTATCAATTCTAGCATTTAATGTATATTGCCATGTACCTTTGATTTTCCGTATTGGTTTCCTTTTCCCCAAAACTTCATGATGAAATAAATTGTTTTTCTGTTTGATCGTTGCAAGTGATGATGGTGGTTATTTCAAATGAAACCCTATACAAATATCAAATATGATATACCTTTGGAATATGAATTAATCGCTCCATCAATATCTATAATAAAAAAGACAGGTCCGTATTAAAAAAAGTTGATGATGGCTATGTTGACACGAAACGTTTTTTCGAATATTTTTCATCACATCGTGTAGTACACTTCGAATACAATCACATTTCTTTCCATTTTTCAATATCCTCCGGAATAACAATTCC
The DNA here is from genome assembly GCA_015342105.1 of Leptinotarsa texana. Classification (NCBI taxonomy): domain Eukaryota; kingdom Metazoa; phylum Arthropoda; class Insecta; order Coleoptera; family Chrysomelidae; genus Leptinotarsa; species Leptinotarsa texana. Next base: position 9,611 of record WOGN01011316.1, on the reverse strand, counting down.
ATTCGGAAAAAACGAAAAACAGCAGCATTTCAATGTCTTGATTTGGTTCGGATGGTCCGGCCCACAGGTAGATGAGCATGGTCCAAACACTTCGGATATGTGCTACGTATCTGAAGAATATAATCGGTTCGTTTTCCATTATTGCTGTTTTTATTGGATGAAATTCGTCCAGGTTCAGGTCATCAAGTTGAATACTTATTGATTTGGGTGGCTCTGGCTTCCTTTCGTCCAAGTCTGGTAAGATGATTGGTTCACTATTGGTAACTTGGTGATCGTTGGTTATGATTTGGTTGCCATAGGATAACTGGCGTCCAATTGGAATGTCGAAAAGATAACTCCCAGGTAGTATGTTCTCGATTTCGTTCTGGTTCTGACACTTGAGTGGGTATTTTGTTGAGCTCATTTGTTTGAGTTGTCTAGTTGTCTGTTGGCTGGTCTCGATAAATGTATGATTGTCTCCTTGCATGTGGAGGTGTTCTGGATATTGAATAGCTGGATTTCACATGGATTGTCTCCTGTCAGCTCTCGGATGTTAGTGGCAGATATACGCTCGATGTGAGATCTCCAAACAAGAATACATAAAATTTTTTCGTTTTTTTGACAAATATATCTTTTGAAGTACAACAGCCTTAAACTGACCCTTAGTTAATGTGGGAATAGAAAATAGGTGATATTAACCGGAATTTGAGAAATGAGGAATTTACAAGAAGAAAGTTATTCTGAAATTTGATATATAGCTTTTGAGGCTTATTATTTTTCCATGAAGCAAAGAATTCTCGAAACTTATTTCCATTGGTAGTTGGTCATTTTCAACAATTTAATTCAATTTTTGCAGTTCCTTAAATACATCTTTTGTTTTCATTATACTAGAATGAAAAATGTTCAGTCTGGAAATTGTATTGAGTGTTCAACATCTTGCAAAAATGATTTTATAATTTCAAATGTATTGATTATCTGATCACGATGTCTCTGATGAACATACAGTTTTCTTTATACGTTTGATTTTCAACAATTTTTGCTGTTTGATTTATTTTATTTTTGATTTCAAAAGCCTTTCGTTATGTTTCACTTGCCGAACTGTACTATTGAACTGATCAATTGATGAGAATGAGAGTGAGCTTTGATTCTTGATGTTCGTTACTAGATTTTTTTTGATTCATCACATTTTTCACATTTTTCATTATCGCTGGAATCTAAATTTCCTATGATTGACGATCCAACGCCATTTATAAGACCGCGTTTTGTTTTGAGTGAATGTGGTAAAATATTGCTGAGTCTATCAGTCACTCCTTTTTCCGGAAATTGTAATATTTTTAAATAGTTAGATGTGTTCCATGAGTCCCACCTACAAGTGTCCTTACATTTTTTGAGTGGAATTTCAGTTTATTTACCTCCGTGATTATTGGATTTAAATCATAGTAATTAATAAGTGAATATGCGTGCTTTTCGACTTTGGATGTTTCAAGTTTGGGAGGAATAAGTCCTGGATTGTTCTTTAAGTTTCGTTTAGATATATTTTCCTGGAGTACGACAGTTTCAGATGATCGGAAAAATCAATCAATTTTTAATGGGAGATGGATATTTTTTGAGGAGACGTTTTAAATTATCCATGTGGATTTTTTGTTGGTTTTCTGTAGAAACTGTTTTCATAGTATGATCGAATGTTTAGATATGAGATGGTTTTTGAAGTTTATTTGCATCCTTTTGCCTAATATATTTTTTCATGGTTTTGAATACAATGGGATCATCGTTGTACTATTTTTTCTTTCGCTTTATAAGATCCGAGTTTATTTTGGAATAGATCGTTCCTTGTCACATCAAAAATAATCTCTCGAAGATAAATAAAACTGAAAAGTCTATTGGTTTTATCTTTTTTGTCAACTTTATTTCAATGAAAAACTATTTCTGATATTCAATTTTCTTCAAACTATATAAAATCATCTCTCAAGTGATGAAAGTAATTTTTAGATTTTCAAAAATGGCTTTTGAAGTCATTTCTCTTTCGAAAATGATTATGAGGAATGGGGAAAATGCCCCATTCTATGAATAACAGCTTGAGTACCAATTCTGATAGGTTTTGCCAGAAATTTCACGAAATGCCAATGGCTGGTTCTGGTCCGATGAATCCACTCGAGGCATATATCGAAATAAAATAAATTTTACTTCTTAGGTTATTTAAATGAGAGCTTGTATTGATTTCATTCATTTAATTTTTTATGGTATACTTAGATCATTCTGTACACAGTTTCTGGATATTATTTTCAAATACTGAGAATTCTTTCTAATCAGTCGCCGAACTGTACATAGACATATTTTTTTGTTACAGGAGTTGTTCGACTCGACATATTACAATTTTGTGGCATTCATTCGACATGTGATCAGCATTTGTGAAAATAGGTGATACATTACACAATTACCAATTGTTCTTTATTTCTGGCACTCATGTACACAATACTGAAAACATATGATTATGGAAACGGACGATACACATACCAGCAAACTTATTGTTACGAAATATCTAACGCCGCCGCTGACCCAATTCGACGAAGGGTCTTCTACCTGAACATTACGTCACACGTAATGTGTGGCGATTGACTGGAAAATTATAGAAAGGGAATTACAACGATTTAACTAGAATTTCGAGATGCATCTATCGTACTATATAACCGGCGAATTCCTTCGGTAGAGATCATTATTAGTAAAAGAGTAGTAAGATTAGCAAGCGAGTATTCTGAGTGAATTATAATCAGTGCAGTAGTCGTGTATTGATTGAATAAAAGTTGTCTAAGTATTATTAGTGTTGCTGTTTTTCAAAAACGAACCCCAAGTAAATATCGTAACACTATATTACTGGCAACCACTTGCACAATATCAAGAAATGTCATTTGTGACTTCAGCTACCATAATAGTTTTTCCTTGATATTTTGTTAATACGGAGGGTAACCTTCTTCGAAAGCTTCTGACAATTCCTCTTTCATATTCTGTTTCAGTGTCACTGTCGTCATTTAAATCAATTATGAATTTATTTCCACCATCAATATGGAAGTGCCCAATCTCCATAGAGTCTTTTTCAACTAGAATTACTTCCTTATCCTTTTCTGCCAGTCTTCTTTGGTACTATTAGATACTTCTTCTTTAATTAGCACTGTTACCTTCTCACCAAATTTTGGAAAAATTTTGTTTCCGCCTAATGCTTTGTTTCAATTTTCCCCTAATCAACTCGTCTCAGTATGGTGTGTCCATACATTTCAGCAATACTCTCAAGGGCATACACTTTTTCAAATGATTTTGTCTGTAAAACTTCTAGTAGTTGGTTTTTCGTATAGTAATTTTCAAAATACAAATTTTTATCCATTAAACATCTTTGTATTTCATACCAGTGATTTCTTTTTCGCATTGTTCACCATCGCTAGTGAAATCACTACACTGGAAAAAGTCTGCGTTGTTATCACACCCGTTTTTACTATTAGTGCTTGTTCAAGGACGCCACATTTTAATCAGATAACAAACATTTTAAATAATTGTAACTGCACCAATATCGAATTTCACCACTCAAATCGCGATCAGTTTCTGAACTGACACGACAGCGATAACCATCCCCGCATTTCCCGATTTATAATCGTCACTGTAACATGACTTCGAATTTAATTTTAAAATTCTTCAACCAAACATAAAACTCGGTTAGTAAAAATTATCTAAAACAAACCGCTAATTCTGCAGTCCTCGTGGACTATGTCTCATTTCTATGTATTGGTGTTTTCAGCCTTTGAGAGTGCCGCCAACTTTAAATGTTCACAGTATCGTTTACTGCGACTATATAGTTGTTGATTTTGTCTTGTGAATCTCGGTTGAATAGGTAGATGCTCAAGTTTGTGTAGTAGATATTTCGGAACCTTATAGAACATTTTGGAGGAATTCAAACCTATTACGTTTACTGGATTGCTTTCGTCGGGCTCAAATGTCCAAAGATTCAGGCTCCCTAGAAGATTGATCATGGTGGGCCTCACAAAAAATGTTTTGCTGAAAGCGTGGTATGAGATTATATGGATATGAGGTTGATAGGCATCTAGTGTTTGTGTCCTTTATTCAATATTATATCTACGATGGTAATTTGATGATGAAGAAATATAAGGAAATACGAAATATGCAGAAAACTCACAAATACGTATTAATTTGAAAACTCTTTGAAGTTGTGCGTTTCCAACTGGAAAATACCCAATATATCGAAGTGAAAATTGATATGGAATACATCGAAAATTTGAGTGGTTCATTGCGTTCTTGTGCAAAAATAAATAAACATGCAAGAGTGAGTCACTGCGAAATATCCCAGTACGAAGTGAAATCTTCTATCTACTTCTTGATCTACCTCTAGATAGGAAAGGTTACCGGTTAATGTGTTGCCCAATCACTAGCAAACAAGTCAACAAATAATCTTGTAATCCAAACAGTTTCTTAAAAACGATTGACACGCAATATTGAATTTGAAATAACGATACGGCTGTTTTTGAAGTCCTCCTTTTTCTGCAGTAGGTCTGATATTGGGGCAAGTTTGGTGAATATCCACTGCATTTTGCGGTAATAAACTAAAAATTTGCTTTTTGCAATGTAGCCAATTATTAGCCAAAATCAAACACAAGTACTAGAGACGACATAACAAAATTAATGTTTCTTAATTTTTCTCCATCATCACTTCAATTATTGTCGGCTTGATATGGTTCGTTACTTCGGTTGGATTGTATTGAAACATATTTGACTTTCATAATCCTTCAAGGAAATCTTATTTTGTGCGCCCCTGCTTGGTGGTGTATGATGAAAACTGCTTGCGATATCTATCCTCATCATAATCTTCGTTGTTAATTACCAGTTGAAATTATGTGATGTAAGTCGAAACTTGAGACTCGTTACTAGGTTCCTTCGTTACATCGGACGTAGTTTATGTTGATAGATCCCGAGACCAATAAGTCTTCTATCACGCGATCAGTCCGAAGCAGAACAATAATTATTTTTTTCAATCGCGGCCAACACAAGGCGTACAGACCATCATGTAAGGTTTATGCGGGTGTCTTAACTTATGATATGCATATAAGATGATGGTTATTTTATATTTTATCTCGTTTTGTTTTCATTGCCCGCGGGCATCAAAATAATGGCGGAGATAAAAATCTGATAAAGATATTAACGAATGATTTTCATATGGTCTTTGATTTTTTGAACATTTGTGGTTTTCGTCACCATAAATTAAAAATGTTACAACAGCTATTATTCAATCATTTATACACATTACGATCTAGAAATAAAGAAAATAGTGACTTCACCTCGATGATTTCATGATATTTCTTTCGAAACTTGTTGTAGATTATTCAAAATAAAAGACTTTTTTTGAGGCAAGTGTGTGATTCTGCAACTTTCATTTATCGACCAGTTAGCATATGTGGGACAAATCCTGAAACTGAATTTTGAACCAGTTATTTCTAACCTGTCGAGCTGAAATTTCTCACACATGTTTGGTTCTTGTACACAATCAAATGGTGTTCATAACTTCAAATCTAATATGGTGGATATCTCAAAATTGCAAGCCGTTATTTATATGAGTATCAAATAAGAGATATTGATGAGCGCTATGCGAAAAGAAGAGAGGCGGTATTTTAAATTTTATATGACATATGAAATGAAGTTTTAGCAATAATGTATGAGAAGAAATAGGTCGAAATGTATAAATTGAAGGACAGGATAATATCATGAAAGTACTTGAAAAAATGAACTGATATAGAGGCACACTAAGCTACACAACTTTCTTGCAGAGTTATAAATTGAATACAATTTCACTATTGAATCATACATTGAATACAATATTCAATAAGTAGATAAGTTTCGTTTATTTCAATCGGAATGGATTTTCTGTTCTGAGAAAAACTTATTTTCTGCCTCCTTGTACGCCTCGATAATAGCTTGTTATGGAAAATATTTTATCACTAATCTTTTTGTGTTTATACAACATATGAAACTACGTTAATGGGTGAAAAATATAACAAAAAATTGTCCGAATGCCATTTCTATTGCTATCTTAGATTCTGGTATCACTTTTAAATTTCAGCAGGATTCATTTACTTTGGGAAAGTCATTTTTCCCATTGATTTATGTTTGATCCATCATTCGGGGACTTCAATTTCAATAATGAGATTTTTGTAATATTCAATTCAATAGCAGAATATTGTCTTCCCCAATATTTTTCGATTCTGTTTTTCATTTTCCTGTCCCACCTTTGAGTTAAAAAATAGGTTTAGGTACGTGAACATTTTTTATATAAAAGGAGCTACAAGGTACAAAATCAATGAAATTTTATATTTAAAAAACTATAATGACTAGGATCAATGAGATGATATGAAGCTATGTAAGAAAATATTAGTCTAAAACTATTTTAATGAGAATGCTGCTAATCCAAATATTTTATTTTTTGAGCTCAATTCCGATTTGATATGTCTGGCTCGAGTAGCATTTTGAAGAAATCATCCATCACGTTGTTCCGCTTCTCCCCTTCATATTGCCATAACCATAACAATATATCGAGTCGTCATGATAAAGAGTGGTGATAAAATTACTCACCATCTCACAGATTGATCGTAAATTTTTTGCAAAAGTGGATGATCACATGATAACAAATCAAACAGCCGAGACTGGTTATATGTCTTTAATTAATGATGCGATCTTGATAGCTTAAGTATTTAGCATATAAATTTGAGTGGATATAAGAAATCCAACCAGATGGGCCGTTATTATCTTGTAATGATCTAAGTGGGCGAGGGTTTTGGGCTACCTGAATTGAATGATCATTTCACACCGGGCATTTAAAAATACAAGAATTTCCTCTAAAGAACGCAATTTAATATATGAAGGAGTTTCCATCAAAATTTGAGTATTCTTGCTCATTATGTTTTTTCAGGAGTTTCTTGCAGGAGAGAAAAAGAAAATCAACAATTATGGTAATGGTCTATTAAATTATATTGATCTTGTGAAGGAAACAAGTTTTCACAAATTATTTTGAACTCCCAATTTTGTAATGATGAGTATGAAGGGCAGGTTGGATCTAAAGTTGAACTTTAGATGAACAGTTCTGTATGAGTGAATTATAATCTCTCATGATGAAGTCTAATATTGGTTGCCTTGTAAAAAAATTGAAGAATGATATTTGGACATTCAATTAGAAAAGTGAGATTTCCCATCCAGATCACGTCTCGAGTATTCTATAAAATCAATGGAAGTTGTGATGATATGGTTTTTGTATCACTCCTATTTTAGGATAGACTAATTTTGAGACAATATAATATTTGGCTAAAAAGACAGGCAATATCCTATTTCTCTTTTCTGATTGACTCGGCCGTTACTTGATGAAGATCCATTGTAATTTTATAAACTACAACTTATAGTTTGATATCCACAAACTTCATTTAACAAACATATCAATAACTAAAGCTAACACTTCGAAAAAGCTACTGTTGGTGAAACATGTGATATATTTGTTAAATAAAGTTTGTGGAGTACAAATCGTAAATTGTAGTCATTGAAAATACTTTATTTTTTTTCATTTTGTAACATTGAAATGAGTTTCTCACAAATGTTTTTGAAATAATTAACTTTATGATACCTATATTAATAAAAGTACTTTAGAATTAGATCTGAAGTTATGTTTTATGCTGTGTTTCATTAGTATGATTCAATTCATCCTTAGTATAAATCACTTTTTTCATTCATAAGTTTTGAAGCCATGATATAATTTCATAATCGAGCAGTGACAATATTGAGGCACATTAAGGAAAGTGTGGCAAAATATTTTTGTTGTTAATTGTTAATAGAATGCTCGAGAAATATACATTTATTCCCAAAAAAATGTTTACATTCATTAAATAAATTGATGGATGTAGATCATGATGAAAAGAGAAATGAAAATTTCTATGTCTTTTACCACTTTTATTTGTGATTAACGTTACTGCAGTTTCGTCCTATATGAATATTTTCAAACTTAAACAATAAACTAACTAACTAACTAACTTACATTTATTTTCTTGATGACGTATGTTACTGGCAGATTGTATCGTGAATTTTAAAAAAAGTCACTTTATTTTGTGATGAACTTCATCAATGGTATATACCTTTTGATCGTTAACGGGAACTGAGTTATCTCTTATAGAACTTTTCACAGTAGGATCAAAGCCTATCTTCAGAAGTTCAGGTAGAAGATGTCGGAGTAAAACTTCGAGTGGGCCGAAACACTTCAGCTGACAACTATAAAATAATTATTATCAAATCTTCTGATAACATTTGGTACATGATAAAGTTCTTGAGAGCAAGCACTGGTCAGGCTCAAGAAAGTTCTCAAGAAGTTCAAGGACATCAGTGTTTCAGTTTTTCAATCTGTAATTGTCTAGTTAAAATGTGCCTGAATCAACCATGAACTATCATTTCAATATATCTGAATATCTTGGAATTTTGCACATTTTTGTGAGAGTTGTGATATCATTAATTTTTGCGAATATGTGAGTATTTGAATTCTCGATTGGGTTAACTCTAGTTCAGATATTTGAGGACCTCCCGATAGCTAACCCAAATTTGGTTTTCTAATGACAAATGCTACCTGAATTGTTAATACTACTATCAATAAAAGTAGTTTCATTCTCCTATGTTAAGTTCTACACGTATAAGAAATTATATATGTCGATAATACTCATCTGACAACCATTTGAAAACTTATGAAACTGAACTAACGCTACAGAGGGAGATCTCGAATTGATAATTTTGAATCTTCACGCCATCAATAAGATGCTCTTGTTTTCAACTAACTAAAATGTCCTGAAATTCTGATAATTTTAACAAATTCTGATTTGGGATTTTCTTCAGTAGGCTCAACAGAACTGTGTGAATATTTGAACTGGATTTTGGAGATGAAATGCGTCCATATCCAAAAATTGCGGATATTTCAGTATATTTTATAAAGTATGAGAATTCAAATCGGCAACATATAGGATTTTTTTTTAATAATTGCACAACGGAAATACAGATATGCCGAAAATTGGTGTACGTTTGGTAATCATATTAGGTGTAGTTAGAATGGTTGCATATCAAACAGAATACAGGGTAGGTTAGAAAATATAAAAATCATTCAGGAGTAAAGTACCCTCATTTCAGAAAATTCAGCCAAATGTTATTGAGACAAGTTGTTTATAGTTGAAAGTTATGCCTAAATTTCGAAACATGGTCACTTACATTTTTTAGTTTTACAATTGTTCTCATTAATTTTGTTTCAGTTTTTTCATAATCACCCTGAACACTTTCCCAACTTAATCATGAAAAAATTGGTTGAGCATACCTTTGTTCAAATTCATGCATATTTGTGCGATCAACTCGGATTTTATTTTTTTTAGGGAATCACAAACTTCATGTTTGTCGCAACAATATTAAACACAACTTTGAAATTTCGCAAACCATATTTTCAACAAGGCGACAGCTGGTCGTACTGTCATCATCTGGCACTTCTCAAACTGAGTCAGTCAGTCAGTTTGAGAAGTGATGACAGTACGACCAGCTGTCGAAAGCGCTCGCAAATAAATAATAGAAGA
>WOGN01011313.1:0-10066 GCA_015342105.1 Leptinotarsa texana | reverse complement strand
CGATACGCATATCATCAGAAAAGATGGTTGTTCTGATTATTGGAGTCCTTGGTGGAATGATGTCCTCTCTACTCTTGAATCTTAAGATCATACCGGCTTGCCGCACCAAGGCAGAAATCTCAACCGCACAGATGCAAAAGCCTGTCATTCTTGGCTCACTGCGTTTGCTCAGGGCACATGATTCTCGGAGCCAATGATCACTTACTTCACGCTGTGGGGTAAGTGATCATTGGGGTAAGTGATAATAATAAAAATATCGTCTTTATTATTTCATAACAGAAAAATAAGACACAGAAATTAACATAATTATATCTTCAACCTACGAAATGAAATAAAGCGCGAAGTTCATCGTCTGTAATGCAATGCATCACAGAAAATGTTCTTCCACTTAACCCTGGGGTTAAAGTGCACGATCTCGGTTCACATCACCTCCACGTGAGAGGACTATCCTACAAATCGCTCCTGCAGAATATCCAATGTGGCATGGGTTGTGTAGCATGTTTTTTTGCTCACGTAGAGTTAAATTTAATTGGGTTCAAAACCACTAGATTGAACCTTATCTTAATATCAAATAAAACAAAGTGTTTAATAATACCTATTGATACCATTATGTGTTATAAATAACATCGTTCAAATGTCCGCCAAGGCTTCTCGGGGTGGAGTGCATCCGAAACGTCCCATTTTTCTGAACTCTGGCGCATAAATCCGGTTGAATTTCACCGATGGCATGGGCTATGTTGGCTTTGAGGGCCTCTGTGACTTGTGGCTCATTCGCATACCTCTGCGACTCAAAAAACCCCACAAGAAAAAGACTAACGGGATCAAATCGCACAATCTCGTAGCAGAATATCCAATGTGGTATGAGTTATGTGGCACGTTTTTTGCTCGCGTAAATACTTTCGTGTGTTCAAGTGCCTTAGCCTGCTTGGTTCTACCCGAAACAGCAAAATACACCTTCTATCACTCCGAGGTTCAACCTAACAACGACGTTCTTGTGAAATAAACTTTTCGAAAAAGTTTTTCAAATGACTCTAATCCCCAGCACTTCAAATCTAGGCACTGCTTTCTGACCTTAACAATTTCCCTGTAATGTCTGTGCATCTCTATGAAAAGCAGAATATGTTCACAAAAAAATAGTTCCTGGCTATATATACCAAAGTTGTAAATGATTTACAACTTTGCGAACAAACTGCGTGTATAATGTTATCCTAAAAATTTAAAATTAATTTCAGTCATTTATGTATCAAGTTAGATGATCTGCCACAGATCTCATCAATGGTCGTGGATGTAAAGATATCACTTTTCTATCTTACATCGAAACAATTTCGAGTAAGAAATAGCGTGACGAATTCCCTTAGACGGTATCAGTTGGATCGTCAGAAAACTTAAAGACAGCCAAGTTCAACAACGTATTCATAGTTTAGCCTACATGAACGCATTTCTCCTAATGAAAGGGTCCTTAAACAGTGAAGTTTGAGGTGTACTGAGTTGAACCTCAAAACGATGAGCAGCCACAGCCCTCACGTATTTCTGATATGTACCGCTCTTGGTGGAATCAAATGTACCAAGTCACTTGAATTCCCAACCCAATCAGGCGGATGGCTCTTTTCTAGATGGAATCCAGCAACTTGAGGATATGCTTAAGGCCGACATGATTACGTCAATACATATTGGTGTTGGGAAGAAATTCCAAAAACCCCCGGCCTTCAAACCCAGAAAATAGTTATAATGAAACCGGCCGCGAAAGTCTTAACCATTTTGTCGAATACAATAAAACCATGAATTCGTTTGAAAATATATCTGTGGGACGAAACTGCAGTAACGTTAGTTACAAAGAAAAGTGGTATAAAAACATAGGAAGTTTTAATTCCCATTTTCAATTCCAACTTTTCAATCGCCAGTTTTCCTGTGGTATACCGTAGAATACCAAATTGTTAGTGACAATTCTTTTCTCTATTATATACAGACGACTTTTCAGTTGCTGATTTTCTTCTTCAAGATATTTTACTTTAATATTACTCTTTTCATCTTCTCATTGTAAAGCCGTTGATAAATTGCTTGTTACTTTTCCAATTCTCTCGATTCTCTGACCAAGGTTTGCAATTACCTCTCTTATGAGCATGTTAACATCCTTCAGGTTTCCTCAGATTTATCCATTCCTCTGATAAAATGTATTCGATACGCCTATAGTTTATCTACATACACTTGTATAGAACTGTGGGTTGTACGGTTTCATTTTCTGTTTTCCGTTTTTCTAAGCTTTTTGTACATTTTTTATTTTACCCACTTTTTCAACACAAATTGTTGGTTTCACTGTACTGGATTCAATATATTTCACTTGCAATAAAAACATTGAATTGAATGAGTGATTACATCACTGGAAAAAACTCAATCTTAACGTTCTTCTGATACAATTTGAACAATAACTGGTGCAGATAAACACTCCAAAAATGCACTTCATTGAGAAAACGACTTTTATATGAACATCGAATTATTCAAAAACCACTTTTTCTCAGTCGGTTTGTACTCCAAATATTAGTTATGAAATTGAATCAATCACTCACAGAATTTTTACACAATCTACTATATAAAAATGGATGTTTGTTGGTTGGTTGGTAAGTGATAAACTTCTACACGCTCAACCGATCGTGATGAAACCTGACATGTACAAGTAATTTTTCATAGAGAACATTTTTAGGCTATAAATGTTTCTGTAACTCGTATACTATATGAAAGAGGTGAAATCTTCACCCTCATTTGCGGACATCTGATATTTCGGACTAAGACACTTACGTATTACCTCTTCGGCATCAATCTGGATAACATTACAAAACGAAGAACTGAATTACGACTTTGTCACGAATGTCATCGATGACAGAACGTAACATTCATTCGCTTATTTATTTCAAATCAACCATTGTTTGAATTGAAATTGGTATATTTTTAGGAGATGCATGTTTGGCTGAGAATGGTTTTCGCTTTCCACTTATCCATCTTTATTTCAAAAAAACATCTTAATAAAAAGAGGAAGAAAGCAAATAATTTCTGAATGAACTATATACAAAGATGTGTAGTTCATACAAAGAGGTAACAAAGAAGTAACTTTAAGACACAAACTGAAAATGAAAGCCCTCTCAAAACAACTAATTTCATATAAACACGAAAGGATTATTCCCACAACGTTTCGGCAAAGTATCTTTTGACACATTCTGGTGATGTCTGGTGTTTAGAACTAGAGTGATTAATTCGAACTTGGTTTCTTAATTCATATGAGTTGGTACAATTGACTTGATTTGATCACACTACCTATCTTGGTCCGATTACCTTTGTAGGACCCATTACTTGTGCTATTCCTTCTGCCTTCCTCATTATAACTGAATTATGATAAGATGGATCTTCACGTTGCTGGTAATCTGTGTGCGTCATACCTCTTGTTCATACTATTAAATTGTTTTTCAGTTGCGATAGCCTTGTTCGAGAGTAGAAGTTTTCATTGCTTACTAGTGTTTTTGTGTTTTCGTAATTGATGTTGTGTCCTATCGCCAATACGTGTTGGAAAAGAGATGATGGAGTGACTTTTTCCTTCACTGTTGATTTGTGTTCATTCTTGGGTAAATTGATTCGCCCATTGATCTGGCCGATGTAAGGTTTGTCACAGTCTTGACATGGTACTTCGTAAACTCCTTGGGACTCCAGCTATATTTGATCCTTTGGATTACAGAAAACACATTTAATTGTACGTTCTGGTACATTGGCAAAACCAACAAGTGAATCAACATACGCAAAGATGAACACACATCATCAGTGAAGAAAAAATTCACCACATCTTCTCTCTTCCAACACGTAAGAGGGATGACACACAAATATAACCATCAACGTGGAGATCCATCTTATCACTATACAAAATCAAACAGATCGCACAACCACAAAAGCAAAACTCAACACGCGACAATTCAGTTATAATGACAAAATCAGACGGGACAGCAAGGTAATCGGGCCAACACAGATAATCGAGTCAACACAGGTAGTAGGAGCAACTCAGGTAAACGGTATCAATCATCCCTATAAATTAGGAAACATATTTCGGAAAATGGAGCGAATGTCAGAAAAACAGCTCCGTGAGATTCTTCGAGATGATTGTATATTGTTTAATGTATACATTGAACATCTGGCACTATCCCTAAATACCAGAAGTATAATAATTTTTTCGATGCACGTTTCACCAACCTAGTTAGTGTCTTCAGTAGATAAAGACTAATTTATCACTCTAAGCTTGGCCTCTATTCATATCTAACTTCATCTCCTGATGAGGCCAACTTGCTGAGTGAAATGCACGTCGAGTTCACACTGCCACAGCTCTGGTGTATAGGAACACTGCTTGTTTTGGTAAATTTTCATTCAAAAAATCAATCAAACATATATGCCTTCAATGCCACAAAGTCATCTAGATATAACTAGAATTTGAACTATAGTCATGATGTTCATTTATTTTGTTCATGATCATCCCATTCACTCGTCTCCATTATAATATCAACAATATGATTGGCCACATCAATATTTTTTGGCAAAGGGAATTTAAGGTCAACCGAAGTTAACTTCTTCGCTATTTCAATTACCCACTAAAATGAGAAAATTATGGTAATGTGGAAATAGAAATGGCATTTGGAAAGCAATTTCAAATAAATGTATCAGTAATATATATTTACTATTAAGTATATCGTAAAATGAAACCAATTTCAATTTAAAATTTCAGATCGGTGTAAATGAAAACAAAAGTATGTCAAGAGAATTACTGAAAATCATTAGGAGAAACTGGTTATTATTCTCTTGAAGTGCATTCCGTATTAATTACTCAAATCAACTATAATATATTATATCTATGTAGATCATCTTGATATTGTATTTATCATAATTTTGCAACGACTTCTAGTCGAATCATTGGAGGTGAAACACGGTTATATTGTATAATTTTGCCAAACGGCACTAATTCGCACAAACATTTGAATTCAGGTTACACTACGCCTCTACTTCAAGTCTGACCCTGTATCGGAGGTTGCTTTCATCCTGGCGTTGGATGCAACACCTTTGTAGAACTGAAATGTTTCAATGAGAATGAGTCTGGACATAGATAATTCTGGACAACTTTGCTTCTATAAAGTTGTTTTTCTAAAGGTTAATATTTTTCGACTTACTCAGCAGTGAAAGTGTCGATTTTTCAAACAATGAATCCATTTATTCAGACGTTTTCCTCCAGTAACTCAAAATTTAGGTATTTCATCGTTAACCATTGGGGTAAACCGGTGTGCATCGGTTTACCCCAGAAAGATAAATGTCTCCGAATCGAATGTAATAACGTCAGGACAGGCAATTCCGCTTTCTGTATGTTGGAGGTTAAAATGAACACCAAAACGTCTTGGCACAATCATCTAGCTGAAATTGCAAAAGCTGCTTCTTAAAAGCTTGAAACACTGTTCCGGATCAGAAAACTCAGCAACTTTTGATTCTTCATAAAGCTCAGATCAGACCTTCTTTGGAATATTGTTTTCATGTATGGAGCTCCGCTCCTAAGCATACCCTGAAGCTGCTGGATTCCATCCATGCAGCAGCAGCTGCAGGGTATTTATCTCTCTTCTATAGATACTTTCACGGTAAGTGTTCAAGTGACTTGGCACATTTGATTCCACAAGAGCACCACATAGCACAAATACGCGACGAACTGTGGCTACTCATCGTTTTGAAGTTCAACTCAGTACACCTCAAACTTCACTATTTAAGAACTCTTTCACTTGGCGAACTGCGCTCATATGGAATAAACTTCCTGGGAACGTTTTTCCAAATGAATTTAATCTCCAGCGCTTCGGCTGTACTAAATCCAATGTGAATCGCTACTTTCACACAGGCACTGCTCTTAGAGCGCCTGTGGTACTTGTGTTTTTAGTTCTGCAAAATAACCTGACATTCCGGAATTTTTTGAGTATTTTTTAGTTTTTAGAACAACTGAATACATAGATATCAGTTGAAATCATCCAGACAGCTTTTTTGTTGCAGACTTGTGTAATTATTGGATTATGATGTCTGTAGACCCAAAACAAACGGAATAATAGCTTGTTGAGAGTTGTTTTATATTTGTCAAACTGAACGTAAAGTAACAAAAAAAGTTTTTTTTTACAAGAAACTCAGAATTTATACTGCTTTTATTCATTACAATTGAGCGAGTTATGATGGTCCTTATGTTTTTCGGCGACGAAAAATATGAAAAGCACCCCGTAATTGTTACCACTCCACAATTTATTTTATTCACGTACCAATATTATATCCTATATAAAAATCGACCAGTTTGAAATGATTAGTCTGAAAAATTCGAACTTAAAGTGGAATAGCTTTTTTAATAATTTTGCAAAAATTGTCATTTTACAAAATAACACAAAAACCATCAGTTGTGGCATTTACAATACATAGTATAGCTGGACTGAATGTTTTTGAGTTATTTTAAAGAAAAAGCAATTTTTTACAAAATAACAATAATGCATTTTTCCACTTCAAATTCGAATTTTTACAGTATTAAGCACTTTGAATAAATCAAATTTCTGAAGAATATTGCAAATACACAAATGCAGCAAAGAGTTAACGATTGTTTTCAATTGGAATGGTGATTACGGGGTGCTCTTCACATTTTTTTGTCGCCCAAAAACGTAGGGACCAACATCAAAAACGTTTTTATTTGTTACTTCACGTTGAAACTTTCAATTTCGCCATTTGACGTAGGTTACTAATCCGTTTTTATCGAGCTTACAGATATAAACTCACCATTCTTCTTGTTTTTGATTTTTTATAAGACATATGTTCACTAGGAATAATTTTTTGAATAAAATACCTATATTTGATTTATTCGCGAAAACATGGATTTATTGGTTGAAAAATGAAAATTTACACTTGCGAAAAAGTTGAAAAGTATTGACGTCCATAAAAAAAAATTATAGAACTGAAGTTGCTGAGAATTGATCTCGTAATAAGTCTATTCCCCGACTCATTTTCAATAAAAACAAAATCACCCCGAAGAGGGATACTGGCAACCTTCAGTTCAAAGTCGACTTTGAAGTAAATTTTCATGAAAATTATACAAGAAAACGGTAATTTTCCGGAAAATTTACCCGATATCCTAATTGAGAGCTAGAAGCTGTCTATTTGGATATGATGCAACTTAATACTTATTGCATTGCTCTACTTAGATTCACATGTTTGAAAATAAGGAGAGTATTATATTCCTATTACTCTACATAGACGGAAAATGCATTTTAAGGACTACATAACGTACCTGAGAGGGAGGTTGGCATCGGCATGTTTTGCAGTTTCAGAGTTGTTCAAATGAACTGGGCCTGCCTATCTTTTGCAAAAGAAATACATACTTCCCTCTCGGTGGTAATATTGACCCATTCATTTCATTGATATATCATTATTAGACAATGTGACCGGAATTGGACCATTTTTGTCTTCATCATTATTGCAAGTTTTAAAGAGGGAAGTTTAAGTTGCTGTTAGTGTTATTCTCAAAAAATCAAATTTTAATTCCTGTTTCAGGTAGTTGGTATTTTCAGTCACCATTGTGTGAAGCCAAAACATCATTTCTGGTTTCAGCCTCCATGTCCAAAACATTATGTCTGTTTTCAGCTTCCATGTCCTTTCGTGGGGGGTTTGTCTAACATCAATGTTACCTCCACCTTCTTTTTATTCAGTCTGAATGTTGGTTCCAGGTCAGTACACTTCGAAAACAGTGAAATAGATTTAGATTAAAATTTTTGTTTTTGTCAGTGGTCACAGAAAAAATTCAAGTTGGATTAATGAGGCAAATTCTCCTCAAATGTGTTGTCGCATGGTATCAGTATTACCTACCTAAGACAAAAAGAGTTTCATCTTAGGGGCTATATCATCATAACTTTCCACCCTTTGCGGAAGTCAAACAGTTAAATCTGTTAAATCATCAAATTCACTCACTTTCAACTATATTATTTTGATATTGAATATGGAAATTGTTTTCATACATATTCCACTTTCCTCATAATTTTAATTAGAGCATCCTGCGATAAAAAATGAATAGCGGTTGTAAGTTTACTAATAAAGATCATAAAGAAAATAATAGCCAGTAATCAACCACTGACGCACGACATAGCTATTAACCGGGATGGAATAATTCAAGATTTACTGTTGCTCTTATTGCTGATCTGATATTACGAGCAAATTACAAAAAAAATTGATATTATTGGCATTGAACATTCGTGTTGCTGCTATTATAGAGTACTGTTATAATCATTTGTTTTCATTTTTCATTCTGCAATTCTTTAATTGATAAGTATAAAAATGTGACGATTGCATTCCATGTGAAATTCAAAGAATTAGGGATAATAAGCTAATCGAAAAGGTCACAGAGTAATGAAAACTAGAATGAAAAAGATGTTTGTGTGTTCCTGGAAATATTTGTACATTACGCATTTACGCAATTTTTTTTAATAAAAAAACAAAATATTCTTTAAAATTGGCCCCTCTCGAAAAGGTTAAAAAACATTTTTTCCAAAAAAATTCACCTTAAAATCTACTGATAGAAACTAGAAGTTCTGTTCTCCTATTTTTTTTTGTGCATGTAACATATTCATCATCATCAAGTCCATTTGAACATACAAAAATCGTTTTTGTGCAATACAAATTTTTCTTCAAATAATTCAATGATTTCAGAAATTTAAATGGAAAGGTGTATATTTTTAGGAGAGATCAATTTTGGGGAAAGAAAGGTTTTGGTTTTATACTTCTCCATCTTCATACAAAGAAATGTGGGAATCTTCCAAAGAAAGGAAGGAAGCAATCAATTTCACAAAAAGGTAACTCTTTATAAATATATGTAGATAATGGAAGGAGTATCTTTCAGCCACATAAACAACAATATAAATAACAATCCTTTCCAAACAAATACTTTTAAATG
This sequence comes from Leptinotarsa texana, assembly GCA_015342105.1. Classification (NCBI taxonomy): domain Eukaryota; kingdom Metazoa; phylum Arthropoda; class Insecta; order Coleoptera; family Chrysomelidae; genus Leptinotarsa; species Leptinotarsa texana. Next base: position 1,095 of record WOGN01011313.1, on the reverse strand, counting down.
AACGCTATTATACAAAAGACACTTTTCCCTATTCATTTTGTATTCCAAACATTCTTTATGGAATTGAATCAGATATCATTCTCAGGATTACTACACAATATAGTTAATGAAAGAGGTGAAATATGGAGATGGGGAACTAGATAGCCAAAATATACCCCTTTCAATTCAGATAAGATTCCAGAGCAACTCAATATCATTAAGAACTGTCATCGATGATATGAGTAGGTCAAACTCTTTCGTGACATAAAGTCGTAATTTCACGACTTAATTTAGTGTTTTTTCTTTTTTTCGTAATGTAATCTAGGTTTGGTACTGAAGAGTCGATAAGACAAGTATCCTACTATGAAACTTCGGATGCCTACCAATGAGAATGACAGTGTTCCATGTAAGTGAAATTTTACCTCTTTCATTCACTCTAAAGTGTAGCAATCCTGTGAATGGTATCTCACTCAATTCCATAACGAATATTTGGAGTACAAACTGAATTGAGAAAGGTGTTTTTTTGTATAATTCAGTGTTCATAAAAGAGTATTTGTTTCGAAAGTATTTTTCTTTCATGTAATTCAATATCTATATGGAAGTAACTGTTTCAGGAGACCTTTTTCTTGCAATTTGAAAGTTACTCCTTTCATGGTACAGAGTTCCTTCTTTTGAAATTGTTTGCTTCTTTCCTTTCTTTGGAAGATTTCCACATTTTTTTGTATAAAGATGGAGAAGTAGAAAGCCAAAATCTTTCTTTCTCAAAAGATTATAAAAATGTACCTATTGATATCTTAATTAGCTCAGGAAGCTACCGTAGATAAATAAAATTTGCGTTACCATGGCAACGAAGAGTGACTTATTAGAAACGTCAATGTCAAAAAGTGAAACCAGACTCGTGCAATAAGATTTATGGAAGAAATAACTGAAAGTGAGAAAATTCAAACATTCTGCTTTAATGATTTACGACGCTCGCCTTTGACAAATATCCTTCTCACGAATCACATTTCTCAAACAACTTTATGTGAACAACGATAAAAATAAAATGAAAACAACAATAAAAATTAATTGGCGCTCCGGGGCGACTTCACTGATTCAAGTGGCGCATTTGCTTTT
>WOGN01011312.1:0-10066 GCA_015342105.1 Leptinotarsa texana | reverse complement strand
AATCAGCGTATATTCTCATGTCTGGAGAGAATTGTATCTCGAATAGCTCCTTGGAAATGGACCGTACTTGGCTGCCCGTCTTGAAGAAAACTTTGGAAGGTGGCGAAATGGCAACTGACTGATATCGGAGAGTACCTTGTATTGCATCGAATGTTTCAGTTGTCAATCAACAACATTGACATAATTTCATATTTCAAAACTTCTTTGACATCTGTCGAAGAAGTAAAGAAATAAGCTTTGAAAAAAGGAAAACTGCTAATATATTTGAATTTTTATCCATTTCTGAAGACGGAGGCAGATTTTGGCCTCCGAAACGTAAAGATAAGTATTATTTCTTAATAATTTTTTTGATAGGCAAATTTGTTAAATACGACAAGTTACTGATAAATAGAATATTTTTCTTTGTGAAAAATACTTTGATTTTTACGCAGTAACTTATCGGGGTGAACTAGAAAGTTTGCCCTTCTACACTTGTATAAAGTTCTCCAATTATAATTTTTATATTTTTCAGATTGTGGAAGGTAACAATTACCCAAAAAAAGGTCGGTAAAAACTGATTTTTTCCTCCACAAAAAATGACTTTCGTTGAATACATTTTAGGTACTTTAGGTACTTCACTCTCATGATTTTATATGAACATTTTCTAACAAATTGCTACAAAAAGTACATGTTTGCATTTAAAATTTCAGAGTTGAGTGCTCCAAGTCTGACAACTTCATGTATAAATATGTTATGCCTTTATTCTGACAGTATAATAAAAGTTTCAAAGATAAAATATAAATAGATGCAAAAAAATACTGCAAAATAGAATTTCGAAATTTTTGGTTTTTCTGGTATCTCCGGAACCAAAAGAACTCGAGTCGATTTTTCATTACCATTTAATAGTAACTGAAAATAGGCAACTTTGTCGCAATTCAACCGTCTCTCAATCACTCACTGTTTACGAGATCACGATGCATGACATATAAGAAGAAAGAAGATAGAAGATCAATAATTTTCAGCAGTTTAACTTTCCTGTTTGTGAGTCAAATAAGGATGAACAAAGATATTTTCAGTTTTTACAAAGTAGAGAATAAAGTAAAATACCAGTGAACATTATGGTGCTGCTTCTGAGATTAACTGATCTAGATGAATTACAAATTTGGTATCTAATTTTTACGAGATAATATAAGAAACGTCAGTTTCCTTTAATACTTGAGCATGTTTACTTAGTGGACTTAAATTTCATTGAAAGATTATTACATATGAAATGTGTTATCTTTTTGGGACATAGATTTATAGTACCTATCAGAAATCTGCATTGATCCCGTTAATCTATAAATCAGTTACCAGGGCTGGGTATTGGAAAGCCAATATTCATTTCTTTCCAATATTGTATTATTGAAAAAATCATTGATAAACATATTTAATGAACCAAAAAAAGATTGGAGTTCTCACAAAAATTTCAGTTTGATTTTTCGTTAAAATAATATGTACTCGAAGTGAAAAAGTGCACATGTTATTAATAATAGGAAAATATCATTAAAGTTTCAGAATTGCTTGAGTTGTATGTTGAGAGATACTCTAACCGACAACATTCTGTACATCAGTATTTTCCGTGTGTTCGTTTTGGTTCAGGAAACATGCGTCAAGAAACAGTATTTTTGTTCTGGTGTGGAAAAAGTGTTTTTAATAGACTGCGATACATGTTGGAAATTTTCTGTGATTAAGAAACAGTGAAATAATTTTGAAATGTTATCACTAATATCACTAGTCTTTCCGGGAATCTTCTCTAGGTCACGAATATTCTTGAAATGAGCGAGACAACATTTCCAAGGATTATTCAAGCACGCGTGGTATTCAGAAAGAAAATTTCACACCATTTTAATTTCACCATGGTAGGTGAATGTAGGCTTTGGATGGCATTAAAGGATTGATAAATCAATTCAAATAGCCGAACATACAACGAAATACAACGAACTGAAATTACAAAGAAATAACATACAAGCAACAACCAAAGAAATTAAAATTGAAATATTAATTAAAGCTGAAAATTAAAACAACGATAAAAATAAAAACAACAATAAAAATTAATTGGCGCTCCCGGGCGACTTCATTGATTCCAGTGGCGCCTCTGAAGATCTTGATATACCATTGTCCTCTCTCTTATAAAACAAAATGTAGGGTGTCTCCATAGTCCCCAATAGAGTCAATGCATCACCAGAACACTTCGTGACATGACTATCGTCAAACTTAAACCAGCCCGTTTCGTCTTTGACTAAGGCGTAATAATGACCAAATTCAACGCCAGAACCACAGTGAACAATAACTGCATGAATATTATAATAGTGATCTGCTAGATTGAAATGTTCATCTATTTTGAACCTTCCAAAGAGTTTCTTGCTTACGTCAGAGATTGAGTCTTGTTTCAAGATCATCTCGGTTATTATTAGATTGACTGGTGCCTAAGCTATACTTGCTTCCTTATAACAGTCAGTTAGTTTGGCGCATGTTTGGCAATACAGTCGATCATTACCTGTTAATAATTTCATTTTCAGATGATTTAACAATAAGCTTTGCTCGGACTGGTTATTAGTCATATTAGGAAATGCTAGATGAAGTTCCAGAAATTCACATAAGTTTTTGCTTCCTCTTGAACATTTACTACAAATTAAACAAGTGAAGATTTTTCCAGGAAAAGCTTTACAAACGCAAGATGAGATGAACTGTAATGAATCATTCAATCCAGAGCGGTCAGGAGTATTGATTTTGCTATTGTTTTGCTCACGAAGAACCCCAACAAGAACCCCAAGAATTCGAAACAATCCTCTTGTTGTCCTAACGAGTATCTAGTGGACTTCAGGGAGATGATACATTCTTACGAAACTACAGCTGCATGAACAGGTGTTTGAGTTTGATGAATAAGTAGGAAACATTCCCGTTCTCGTTCATCATTAAAACCTCGTTCTTGAAATTCTTCGTCATGAACAACACTTGTAAAATGCTATTCAAGTAGCGAGTGTTTCCTAAATTATCCAATCCAATTTTCTCCTTCTCAAGATTTTCAGGACAACTCTCTACTGATTCGTTAGGAAGAAAACGTTTCCCAGAATCTCCATAAGAACCATTTCTCAAGCTGCAATCGATCTTTCCAAGTGAAGAAGGGTTTCGTAGAGGGATCGATTCGGCTCTTGCTCCATGAAGCTCTTCCACTGAAAGGGAACCAGAACTACGTGGACTGCAATTCATATTTGGGGGGCAAGAATGAGCTGAGTCCACTGTCCGCACTGAAAAAGAAGAAGGTGGATGAATCACTTGTGAATTAACCTTGATAGGAGACTGATGAATATCCACATATCTCGGCTTGTTTCGAAGAGATTTAGTTTCGTACTGAAATTAGGGTAATGCATGATCTCATCCAAATTATGTGAAGGAGGAATAGTTCCAAGGACCGAAGCAGAATTGCCACATTGAATAGCAATACTGATTCTTTCTATCAAAAAAGAGGTAGAGCGGTGATCTTCCGTTGCTTGGCCTATTCTCCTTTCGTGTTCATGAACGAATAACAGAGACTCCGAGCCATAAACACCAAAAGTTTCAACCCCTACTGGATGGTACAGATAGTTTTTTTCAATTTCTCGCCAGACAATGCTGCAGTTCCATCAGACTTCGAACTCATATTCCCATAGCACAGATTCACCGTATTTCCATGGTATGAGAGACATAGTCGTTCGCCATCATCTTGACTGATACCTAAGGGTTCCAGTTTTGCAGGAATATCCGCTGACAACATAGCTTGGTGATGTCGAAATGTACACCCTGCACTTCTCCTGCAACTCAAACCATGTGTACCTTTCTCATCAACTGATAACTGTTATCACCCGAAAACGATTGTGGATACTAACAATCGAAACGTCGTGACGTAACTTGGTTTGGAATCTTTTAATTTTAATTTTTCATTTTTTGTTAATAAATTTATAATTTTTTTTATTTTCAGCTTTTATTAATATTTCAATTTTTATTTGTTTGGTTGTTGCTTGTATGTTATTTCTCTGTAATTTCAGTTTGTTGTTTAATAAAATTGTTATTTTCGGTTAATCTTTTTAAATTTTTTCTGGGATTTTAATTCAGTTTATATTATATTAGACAATGGAAGTCCGAACTGATGAAATACACCACGAAACATTGTCAACAAATCGAATAGTTGATATTTCGTTGCGAACAAATCTTTAATTTTAGACTGATCAACTGCTATCACGGACCCTATTCAGAATGCATTGGAATTCACATGTTCCGATATTTATTTTCCACATCTGTATAACGACAAATGTAAAATATTCACATAAATCCGTCATTTTACCGAATTCAGTTGAACAAAAATATCAGCTATATTTTCAGCACAGTATTTCAGCTGAGGTTTGAACGACTGCAATAATTAGAATTCTTCTTCAATTTTTGTTGTTTCAGTCCAGTAGAGTTGAACCCCCTTTCATTCTAACATGCAGATTCAAACTCAGCCTCAAATTTTGATCATTCATTGATGTATTATTTTCAAATAATTATTAATATGAAATGTCAAGGTTGGGGTAAATCCATCAATTTTTTTTAATCTAATTTTGATTTAAAATGGAGTAAAGTAAGAGGGAAAGTTACCTTATACATTTGTATGACTGGTCAAATGAATCTGGAATATTTTAATGAAAATATTTTATAAATGGTGATAAATGATGCTTAAAGAAAATGAAACACAAATTAAGGAAAGAATTTTTTCTTTAAAAATTAGAGTATTCAAAAATGAATAATCGTTCTCATGACGCTTAGTTGAATAGATGGGTGATTACCATCATTATCAAAATTTTAAACTGATTGTTATATGCATATGCAAAATCATTGCAACTCCATTGATTAATCGAATACAACATTTCAAAATATCTCTAGTGAGATATATAGTGCATTATCTTGTAATGGTTCACTCATGCACAATTGGTTTGCTCTGAACATACATTCGGATAGCTCAAAAATACTGTTTCAGTATTTTTGTTTCAGAATGGATAAAGTATTTTTATTCATCTTATTTCACTACAGGTTCCAAATGCCGTGCGAAACGCGCGTCAGAAGACAGTATTTTTGTTTTAGTATATATGAAGTAATTTTATTCAATTTATTTCACGTCAGGGGTGCCAAATTCTTGTTATCAATTCTATATTGTCATTCAAGTTACAAAACAACATCAAATGAGTATTGGAATGACAATACCCAAACTGTCTTTTGACGCACTAAAGGCGTGTCAAGAAAGAAACAGTATATTGTTTCAGTATGAATAAAGTCTTTTCATTCATCTTATTTCAGGGCAGGTTCCAAATTCTTCTTATCAATTCAATATTGTGATTTGAGTTTCTAAACAATATTAAATAGGTATTGGAATGTCAAAACCCATACTGTCCCAAGCCGCGCGAAACGCGCGTCAAAAGACAGTATTTTTGTTTTAGTACATATAAAGTAATTTTGTTCAATTGATTTCACGACAGGAGTGCCAAATTATTTTCATTAATTCAATATTGTCATTCAAGTTTCGATACAATATCAAATGAGTATTGGAATGCCAATACCCATACTGTCTTTTGAGGCGCGAAACGCGCGTCACGAAACATTATTTTAATATAAATAAAGTAATTTCATTCAATTTATTTCACGACAGGCGTTCCAAATTCTTTTTGTCAATTTATTATTGTTATTCAAGTTTTGAAACAATATTGAATGGGTATTGGAATTCCAATACCCAGTTTTTTTGTTGCAGTATGGATAAAGTATTTTTGTTTCAATATGGATGAAATATTTTCATCTAATTTGTTTCACGACAGAGATTTCAAATCCTTCTCATCAATTCAATATTGATATACAAGTTTCGAATCAATATTAAATGAGTTTTGGAATGCCAAATTGGAATGCCAATATCGACATATCGATAATGATATTTTTCAATGTCGCCAGATGTCATGATTCTAATATTGGTGGTAAAGTATAAAACTAATATTTTTTCGATATACCATATAACAATATGCAGTTGGACGTGAAGTTCATATCAAGCCATATTGTTTCTAGATGACTGTTTTCCATTTACGATATATCCATAGTGGATCAACATGTCTTACATGGAAAATTAAAATTCACATTACATAATTTAAAAACTTGCAACTTCAATTTCAATCAATAAATTCTACACGGAAATATCAGAAATTTTCATTGTCACACATAGTACATCTTTTCTTAATGTTTCTCTGATTATGAACTAGCTTATATTATTCTCAAATGATTTACTGTCACCATATCCATCATATATGTTTATCCAAACTAATTCCCAGAAGATAGTCAATATCTACATATAAATATGTAGGTACGCTTGAAATGTCTACGTTTTTTGTCAGTCGTTCAACATCATTATGAAAGCTGTAATATTAACGTTTTCAATATCTCTCAACCTTATAAAGTGCTTTGCTGTCATTGAAAAACCTCCAGATGAATTGATTTCTGTAGCAGTGGTGAGCTCTTTATTCTCTACTCAATTCTGTTAAAACTCTAAATCTTTTTTTCTTTGGGAGTAGAGTGAAAAACGTAACTTTCAACTATAATAAAAAAATTATGAAGATACGTAAATCATGCATAAAATTTTCTTATTCACTTTCTTACTACTTCGAAATTTTGTAAACAGGACACTTGTCTTATCTCCCCAAAAGCACCGTTTCGGATGACATTACAAAAAGAAGCACTCATTCAAAACGTTGCTTAATTCAATAGCAGCTATAAAATAATGAATATAAATTGAAATAAATTGAAATATTCGGGTGTTTACCATTGTCGATGACAGTGTTCGATGTGAAAGAAATTTCGCTTATTTCATTATATTGTATAGTAATCCTGTGCATGACATCTGTTTCGATTCCATACGAATATTTGGAATTCAAACGAAATAGAGGAAATTGTTTTTCGTACAATTCAACGTTTATATAAAAGTATTTGTTTCAAAAGTATTTTTCTTTCGTGTAATTCAATGTTTATATGAAAATAGCTGTTTCGAGAGACCTTTTTCTTCCAGTTTGTGTCTGAAAGTTACTTCTCTGTATGATCTACACATCTATATATTGAGTTAAATTTTGAAATTGATTGCTTCCTTTCTTCCTTCAAAAGACTCCCACATTTTTTGTATCAAGATGGTGAAGTAGAAAGCCAAAACCTTTCTTTCCCAAAAACTAATATCTTCTGAAAATATACCCTTTCGATTTGCAAAAATGAATCAAGAACTATTACCTGCAAGATTTTTCAAATAATTATAATTTTTTCGCAAGCTGAATACACATTATTAATATCTTCACTTCTTCGAAATAATTGAAGTCATTCAGATTCATTATTTATTTAAATTTATCGATCAACCAGTTCAAAAAAAGATAATTTGCGTATATTTACTTAATTACTTAAATTACCTAATCATTAACATTTCATTGTATTTCTTCGCAACTATACTTTCTGGTCTAGCAATAAGTTTTTGTTACTTCCCTACACGTTTCGAATGTTGGTGTCCACAATCGTCTTCGGGTAGACTTATTCTTTCAAGAAATAACTATTTATAGGTCATTCGAATGCTTTCACCTGATTATGGGTTTCCATATGTTGCGAATCTCCACGCTAGCTTTACTAACTGAATTCGTTGTTGGACAACATATATGCGGCTTCCTTGAATTTCCTCCAAAACCAATATTCCTCTCTATATATCATCTCAGCTTGAGACCACTTGATGTTATGTTGATGAGTCCAAATATGCTCTGCTATTCCCAATTTACTGGTTTCTCATCGCTGTGTATATTTCTTGTGTTTGGCAATACGGACATTCAATGGCTGCCACGGATAGTGTTTCCGGATCTGCAGCAGATTCTGATGTTGTACTTGGGCCCAATTCTTCTTATCCTTTTCGACAATCATCTGATGAGAAAAGTGCAAGTACTGGTTGTGACGGCCCTTGCTGTGTTTTAGCCAAAGACTGTTTCATCACTTTGGAGTAACCTTTCCGTTGAAGATCATTTTTAATGATGCCTAGTTCCTTCTCGAGACATTCCTTCGTATCACAGAGCCCGAAAGCACGATTTACTAGAGTTTTGGTGATTCCTCTTTTAGTCGATTAATGGTGGTTGGATTCGTGGTTCAGATACTGTCCCGTGTGAGTGGGTTTTCGGTATACAGATATTTCCTACTTAGTGTCCTGTTCACGAATACGTCTAAGAATGGCAATTTGTTGTGGACTACCTTCTCATTTGTAAAAGTGATGGAAGGTCTTAGGCTGTTGGTATACTTCAGGAAGTTGTCTTTTTCTGTATTCCACCATGAAACATTGTCAACCACCTCCAAACAATAAGTTTTTATGTAAACGCAATATATTTTTTATACGCTGTAATTTTACAGAAGTCGGTACTTGCCATAGTATGTAAATATTTGCTTTGTTAACAAAACTATGAATTAATTACGTATTTTTAATTATAATCAATGATAATAATATTCAGTGAGTAGGCATGTATAATTTATTTTTAATAGAAATATTTCTTTATTCAGAACATTGGAAGGTAGAACTGGATAAATCCAGAACAAGTACTAAGTAATGCGTACTGTGTACACCTAGACACTGCAGCTCTCTTCTCGATGCGCATTTCACCAACCAAGTTGGTGTCGTTAAGGAATGTATTTTTTATCCATTTCATAGTGTCTAACATATTGGATTCAAAATAGTGGCATTAAATTGATCGTGCATTGTAACAAATGTATGTGTGAAGTTTCAGTGCAGTCTAGTACCTACCATTCAAAATCCAGTTTCCAAATTCATCCTGAACATATATCAATAGATAAAAATAATTGATTGGAAGCTTGTGAAAAATAGTTCATTCCTTAGGTAGATAGCTCAGAAGGTCTGAGCTTTTTCGATTATATATAGTCATCCAGGCCAGTACGTGCAGCTCTGGAATCGTAACTGGCTATATTCTGGAGTATTCTCTACAGCAGCCATAACGTCATATTAAAGAGATTCTAACAGAAGAGTTAACATTGAGGTTTTCGGAAGTTTGAAGCGCAATTTGCTGTTAGCAACTTACCCCTATGAGGGCATCTGTTTACGATGATACATTATATTCAGTACCACTTTTTTGTCTCCGGTTGGGGTGAATCATCGTTAGAGCATAAGCGTTTGCTGACCTCCTCAGGGTGGACGGTTTATTTCGTCTCCTGGTACAGATTCTGCTTCTGGTGCTCAAAAACTTGGTGTGTAAGGTGTCATGCTCTGGAGGAGTCGTTTCCTAGTTGCTCCACTTAGCCTGATAGGTTTGTCAATAAGATCGCTAAGAGTATGAATACCGATTTCCAGTGGTCTGTAAAAATCTCTATAAAAAATCTCCACATCACGATCTGTTGTGTGTACATAACATCGGGAGCGAATTCAACGGTATATGAACATTTTTCTGAATCCATGGAAAATTATAATTAGCTCAACGCCACCGAAAAGTTGTTGTTAGTGGGTGACTTCAATGTCTCTGAAATAACTAATTCGAAATATATCTTGAGAAACGGATCATCAAAAGCGAGATTAATCCATTCCATCATGTGTGAGTATGACATATATTCCATAAATGATATATCTAATGGCTCCAATACTTTAGACTTAATATTAACAAATATCACGGAAGCGACTGAATGAATGTGAAACTCCCTTATTGCTGTTGGGTAACTACCATCCATCTCTCGAAATAATGTTCACTGTCAATTTTCAACAAGTAACCGAATCGTCCGAAAGTGAGCACGTTACTGCATTTGACTTCAGGAGGGAAAACTTTGTGGAGCTCTATAGAATGATGGATAGATATTCTATGTATGGATAATGTCGACGGATGTGTAGATAGTTTCTATGATTGCCTGAAGGCCGTTTTTGAGAAATGCTTGGAAAAAAAAAGTTCATTCAGAATCGATTTCCCGCATGATTCTTTAAGGAACTCGCGCACAAAATTAAATTGAAAGAACACGTTTTCAAAATGATGAAAAGAAAGTCAAAAAATAT
>WOGN01011311.1:0-10067 GCA_015342105.1 Leptinotarsa texana | reverse complement strand
TTTTGCAATCACCGAACCCTGAATTATATACAGGCCACTGTTTCCGAAGGCCATCTGCTACTATTTTAGTTATGACAGGGGGAAAGCTTTTAACTTCATAACGCCATGGGTGGGCTGGAAATCCAGCAATGTTTCTGAATCTTATATCGACAACTCCATATATAACAAAATCAAAATTTCAAAATGTATAGTAGAATCCATTCAGCCTCCAGCGCCATTAGAACCTGAACACAACAATGCTCTGGAAGATCAGTACCTTTCCCCATCAAATTCAACTTTGACCGCAGCTAATATTTCAGTTATCGAAAACATGTTGAAACAAAAAGTCCTACCAGAAATTGTTCAAATATAACTGTTTACTTTTAAATTATTACTATTTTAAATTAAATATAAAATGAGTTAATGACATACATGTATTACTATATATGTATTTTATTTTTCAATACTTGAAAACAACGCAATCGTAGAAAAAGTACAGTGTACAATACGTGAGAAAATGACATATTTCTCAAAAGCAACAAACTTCTGCGCTCATGAGAAATGGCCTTTACTCATCAACGTAATTTCATCAAGAGCCACACAGAGCTGCTCAAACATTGCAGTAACACTTTTGTTGAACAATTCATCTTTTGCCTCAGTGAGTATTTTTTGAGGTCTGCGAACAGCCCGTAGTAGCTGGGAGTCGAATCTGGTGAAGACGGTGGATGTGGGAGCAATTCTAAGTTCATTCCATGTAGTTTTGCAATTGTTTTGTTTGACATGTGACAGGGTGCGTTGTCTTAATGGAACATTTTTTTTCTTCGTCGTTTTTTCTTGCGGTCTTTTTTTGTAATTTAGACTTTCAGATGCTCCAATAACGCTATACAGCGTGACTCACGGTCGATGGTAGGTTAAACGTTTCTGGAAAACGCAAAGCATAATTTTTCTGAAAATTTCACCTCCCACATTTCCTTACCTGTTCTATCGTTCTGAAATATTTTCAGGATTGCGGCGTTGCCACTTCCATCAAAAAGTCCTAGCAACTTCATTTTTTTAAATTGGAACAACCCGTATATCAATACATTTTTGGTTTTGGAATTGCTGTGGTATTTTAATAATATTTTGTTAATAATGTCCTATACCTATCTTTATCTGTTTTCGAGATGAAAAGTAAATTGTGCTAAATATGGTCCAAAAGATAGCCTTAATTGAAATTCAGTACATCAGTACTCTCAATTCATGAAAATTTGATATTTTGATGATAGTTTGGACAAACTCGAAATATTCAAATAACACCAAGAAATCAATTCCGTATCATATAGGGCGTGCTAAAATTACTATTATTTCCATTGTGCATAAAAGTAGTCAAAAGTTCATTTTCTCAATTGAAACCCCCTGTATATTACTCGGTAAATTGAAAGATGGTGAAAAATGCTTCAACATCATATAATATTCCTATACCTAAATCGTCATGTTTTCTCAAAAAAGTCGCTTCTTCTAGAAGCATTATTTTTTTTTAGGATTTGGATTTAGGTAGCAGTGGAATTATCAAGCTTATAGCAGTTCAGTTACTTTTATAAGTAATTAACAAGGAGTTATCGACGGTGTTTCGAATCATCCTCCAAAATGAATGCAAATATCGATTATTCAAACAAAGTTCTTATGAAATTATTCATTATACACATGAACTCAGTCATCAAATCATTGTCAGAACGTGTAAAAAATTGAACCAAATGTATCCTGAATTAACACCAATGAACGAGAGGAAGTTTGTAAGATTACAGAATAATTTCTTCAACTATTGCTCAAAGTTTCCAGGGAACATCTGTACTAAAAATCAGTCATTTCTAGGTATAAAGTAAGCTTTTGTGGGCTAAAACATGTGAAAGTACAGACAATAACTGAAACGACATCAAACGACAAATCTTATCAATATTACTGATGCTACACTATTCCAAATTAACAAGTTATATGTAACCTGCAAGTCATCAAGAAACATTGTGTTACAGTAATTCAAAATCTTTTTGTATGTCGTGGGAGAGTACTGTAATTTTCCAGTTAGTTAACTCGTAATTTTCATTATTCATTTTGTTATAATATCTCAAAAAGTCAAAGAATATTTCCAAATATTTTTGTGACTCTGAAATAGAGCTTCCTGTTGAATTCAAAAAGATACAAATTTTTGATTTGAAGTCTTTTACCATTAAGCAGAAATGTTGTGCATTTTGGCAAGAATTTGCATCAGAGTAATTCTGCAAAATTGGGAAGACAATTTTTCCTTACCTATTTTGAAATCATTGCTGGACCATTGAATTTTCTCAGAGGAAATTAAAAAAAATCGAGTAGCTAGAATACATTCGACAATTTGATAATTGCTTCCATTATCATCATTTGATATATTCAAATGTATATATAAAAGGAAGTTTGTGAGCCAGGTGGTGCTAGACAAAATTGCGAAGTCCTCGTCGTTATCTTCTTTCACCGTGCAGGGATAGCTTTGGAAAGTAGCTATAATATATGACCTGCTTATTTTCTTGTAATATTCAAGATTACTGGTTATGAGCCCCTTCGGTCCGGTTACTGGTATTAAACTACGAAAAATCGGTTCTTTCGGAACTCCTGCTAATCGGGGCAATAAAAATAATTCAAAAAAGTTCTCAATTTCTCTAATAATAATGTCCAATTTCTGAAATCTCTTTCAATTCTTTGAATTTTGATTCCATCGTTTGTGAAAATGACAAAATCACACCATTTGCGATTTGTTACACCCAATAGACCTTGGATCTGATAATAATAATCACTGGTTGCTTTAAGCAGTCCATTTTTTTGTCACAGTATCTCAAAAGACCTTGTCCGCATGCCACATTGGGATTCATATTTCTTATACGATAAGGGCACTTCATCTCCACGATCCCATCATTATCTACGAGAGCGTCTGGAGATGCTGCAATATATTGCAATTCCGGGTGAATATGTAAGCCAGAAGTGGTATATATAATATTTTTTTCTTCCATACAAGCTTTCATAGCTTTTTTTTAGCTTATTTTTCCCGTGATCTATTGCATTTGACCTAAAATTGGGCGAATTAACAATATCCTTTAAGATATTTTTCAGTCTTTTCAGTTCTAGCTTTCCAAACTGTACTAAATAATGATGAAGTTATCCGTGTTTTTTCCTCACATTATTCCATGAAAGAGATCTACTCTGTTCTCGAGTTTCTCTTTCAATAGTATCTAGTGCATAGATAGATTTTTTGTATAACTTTTCAAAAAACTCTAGATAAACTTTTTCATTTATACCTTCATCACCATTCTTTGAAACGCGGCAAGTGTTATAGAAATATGAGTCATGGTTTTCTGGGGGATATAATTCACAAGATTCGTGAAACAATCCTAAACATCCATCGCATCCATACCAAACTACCGTATAATCTAAGAAACTAACGCCGCAGTGAAGACAGTATCAGATAGTATCATCATTTATACTTTTCACCTAGTCGCCTTGTGAGAAACTAATACTTTTCTATACTTTCCTTTATTTGGAATTTCAAGTATTTCTTCTTTATACACCGATAATACATACTTTCGTATTTTTTGCACCACCTTGCTACATTTTTGTCCCATATGACTGTCTAGAATGTTATTTTTGCATATACCATACCACCTCTCGATGTGGGCGTTGCTCTTTCTGTTTGAATCCTCCAACATCAATCCGTTCCACGTACGTATGGTAAGTACCTTTCATAATGGTGTCAAACAATTTTATTGAAATATTGATTCATAGGAAATATATCGTCGTTATCTTTTTCAATAGTATTAAGTAGTTGACAGGCTAATTCTTGAAAATGAATATAAAAAGGGCTCTTTTCGTATATTGTAGTGGAATTATCTGAAGGAGTTGTATATGATATACACGAACAATCATATTCAATATCTTTTGCAGATTATGTAAACTATTATGTAAACTATTGTTTAAGGTAGGAGTTTTTCATGGAGAATTTAGTACAACCGCTATATTTTTGAACCATACCTAAAAAGTATTCCACTTCCGTATATTAAAAGAGGCTGCTAAAATTTCTTTCAGATATGTCCTTATAACATCTTCTTGGAAATGGTTTTTAACTTCTATTACCATATTCTTGAATATATGATTGCAACAAATATGTAACTTAATTTTGTTGCTTGGAATTTTTTTCAACTTTGTGACAATATTATACGTCAGCTGTAGGTAATCTATTTGCTCCATGCTATTTCATGCTACAGAGGTTGAATTCATCAATGCCCAACTGAAATCAACAAGAACAGAATGGGGGCCACTTCTTTTGTTCTTGCAAGTAGAATCATCTGAATTTCAACTGCCACGCACCGATCGAACCAGCGTCGTGATCAGATGATATCATTTCTACCACTAGACATACTCTTTTATTCTTGGGTAGTTGAATGACTCCGCAGTAATAGAAAATCTTTTTCGATATTTTTTTAGGTTTTCTTATTAGTGAACCTGTTGAATCTAAAATAGAACAGGTTTTTGCCTCATAAGAAACAGTTGTTCTCTGCTATATACATACACATGCAGTGGATCACCGACAGTCTTAATGTATTGTGGATGACTTCGATACATTAATAACATATATATGATGTCATCGGAGTGCCTATCATTTCTCGCAAATATATCTGCCCTGGCTTTTCGCCCAGTTATCACCCGAAGACGATTGTGGATACTAACAATCGAAACGTCGTGGCATAACTTGGTTTGAAACCTCTTTAATTTTTTCAATTTGTTTTTCATTTTTGCTAATAATAATTTTGTAATCTTTATTTTTTCAGCTTTTATTAATATTTTAATTTTATTTGTTTGGCTGTAGCTTGTATGTTAATTTATTGTTTTTGTTTAATAAAATTGTTATTTTCGGTTAACCTTATTAATTTTGTAATTGTTTTTTTTTGTTTTTTTCAGGGTTTCAAATCATTTTATATAAGATTAGACAGTGGAAGTCCGAACTGATGAAATACACCACAAAACATTGTCAACCTCCTTCCAACAAAAATATTCTAGCTCTAGTTCACTTCTTAACCTAGTTTTTCTTGTGACACTCATTTCTTTTTCTATCTAGATGTCTACTCCCTCCTAAGCTTTTAATGATTCTTTGAAGTTTTCTGTCTGTGTATTTACCATCTTTCATGCTAAGAACTACTTCTTCCCATTTTTGCATTTATATTTCTTCCAATTATTTATGTCATTCTATATTCATTCTTCACTTATTTTAATTTTCTTTTCTATTCTTCACTAAAGTTTTAGCTCATTTTCCATTCAACCTTCTTCTTTTTTCTTTTGTCCTTCATGTACAATTTTCCTTCCTTCACAAACTTCCCCCTTTATTGTTCTCTACATTATACTCTCTAACTTCTTCGGCTGATGACCTATTTATTTTGTATTAGTTCATATTGAATATAGTTTACTTAAGAATGGTTTAACAAATGAAACCAGTCTTAACAAATAAAAAAACTGGTAGAAAGCAGACAAAAGTTATTTCACTCTCTAACATAATATTTTTTTAAATTTCTTTTTTACTCTCATAACTGTAACAGTTGGGCTGAAAAGTACGTAGGCTAACATGGAAAAAACCTTTTTTTTTGATACAATATAGTTGCTTTCCAGGACTACACAAAGGTTATAGTAGTCATACAATTGTTTTATACCATTTTCATAGTGCGATTTGTCTTTAGCCTCAAAATAGGCCTCAGTTTTGACGATTACCTCTCCATCGACGCTGAATTTCTTTTCAGCGAGAATTTTCTTGAGGTCTGAGAACAGGAAAAAGTCGCTGGGGGCCAGATCTGGATAATAACGGTGGATGCCAATGATTTCATTGATTTGTGACACGAAAAAGCAATTTCTTTTTCTCCATATGTGGCCGTTTTTCCGTGATTTCGTCCTTTAAACGTCCAATAACGCTATTTAATAGTCGCTGTTGACATATAAATTCGGGTTTTTCATGATGGAACAGATTCAAACACTGCTCAGAGTCACCAATTCGTTGTTGTTTTGGTCAATTGTAAGCTCATGCGGCACCCACTTTGGACAGTGCTTTCGCATACCCAAATATTCATGCACGATATATCTAACATGTTCCTTTGATATCTTTAGACCCTCATATATATCGATCAACTTCACTTTGCTGTCATCCAAAATTATTTTGAGGACTTTTTTGATGTTTTCGTCCGTAACAGCCTCTTATGGGCGTCCATCGCGTGCGTAGTCCTCGATACTCATTTCACCTCATTTAAACTTGAATATTACTGATTTTTTTTATCTTCCTCTTGAAGATGATCACTTGGTGATCGAAACACGTGTCGAGGTGTAAAAATAACGATTTGGTGTTGGAAAAAAACTCCAGTAATGTTCATTACTACACCAAAGGTTCCAAACAGTTAATAAACCACTTCTTAACGGTTGATTTTCCTGGTGCTACATCCGAATGATGTTTACCAAAACCAAGCCTTGGCTTCAACAGTTATTTTTTTCGCCAAAAAGCAATGCTTATTAAACACACGAAATTCCGTTTTACACATCTTCAAACTAACAAAAGTTGCTTCGCTCAAAATGTTCTATTCCATAAACTAATAGTCCGACAGCTGTGAAATTCATGCACTTGCCTTTTGAAGGTTAGGGTTAACTAAAAATTATATGAATTCTATACTATTAGCGCCATCTGTGTGTTATCCTACGAACTCAATCAGCCCATCTAATAATATAAGAGCAGAGACAAAAACCTATACCTCTGCAATTGGACTTGGAAATTTCACTGTCATTTTGTCTTTGTGATTGATAATTCTGTGCTAATGAGTGTCGTTTCTGTTTAATTTTTGTAATCGCATGCGAAATCAGGGAAGCTCAGGCGAGTTCGAGATCAATGAAGTCATACAAAGCTACGAGAGACGCCTCCAAGAACAAGTCACTCTAGCTAAGATTGATATCATTACGGCGCTCGAAACTCAGATACAGGTACTTGTGTTTTCGTGTTGATACATCTAGGGGATGAAAGGGTTACTTTGGTCGTAGTGTCTGAAATCTTGTTTGTTGAAAAAAATTGGAGTCTTTTGTGCTGGAAAATGTTTTGACTGTATCAATTTGTAAATGTGAAGTGATCATCAAGCGAGCTTTTAAAAACGACGAAATGGGATTTCAGACAATCAAAAAGGTAATAACCTCTGCAAAAATCACTTCTGAAGAAAACACAGGATATACACTTGTGATTTTACACAGAAAAGCAGTGAGGAATTTGAAATTAAAAAACGTTCAATAAAATTGTTTACACTTATTTCTAATGGTTTACTCGGTCACCTGATATGAAACCTTCAGACTTTTTCTGATGGGGATTCTTGAAATACAAAGTTTATTATTTTCTGTCAAGTTATTTTTCAGACTAGTACTATTCCTACTGAATAGGTGGAGTTGTTTGGTAGAAATTAATAATTAGAATCTTATTTAAAATACCAACTGACCCGGCAAACGTTGTTTTGCCACATAAATTATTTGTATCAGAACAATAACACTTACAAATAACATTAATCCCTTAATGTTATAGTGTTTACAATATTTTTTGTTAGTCCATGTTTAGCTAACACTAACTGGATGGTTTGCCCACTAAAAAGCATGCCACATATAATTGTCCGTGTGAAAAATCTGGTGTGCTCAAATCCTAGCCACAAACGGACATTGTTTGGCTTTGGGACTTATCAATAGTCATAGCAAATGCCAATTTAATTGGATATTATACTCGTTTAAAATGAATTGGCCCATCTGTGAGTAGGTATAATAGGGATTCGTGGTTTAACCTTGGAACTTGCCATTTAAAACAACGATTTTCATAATTCTTTGAAGACTAATCGCGTGCCGTTGTACAGCCGTGGTGGATTCAGATTACGAGGCGATGCAACCTTCAGTTGTAAATTGTGCGGTGGCATGCCTGGTAAATCCAATGAGTTAAAAAACTCTGTTGTATAATTCACAGCTTCGGTGTCATCGCAAACTGTATCTAAATTCGATGTATAAACAATAATAGTGCCGGAAACTGTCTAGGCAGTGAGAGAAGGCTTATTGTGTGAGGGAGATAAGGAGACCGGCTTCGTTTTCAGCCCTACTATGTACTGTTTACTTTGTGAGAAGTGACACTTGGCAGGAATAACTGATCTATGATTGTATTACTAAAATGGATATTGAAAAATAGGGGTTGGTGATAGAAGGGTAGAAATTGGGGGATGTATGTATTTTTTTAATGCCGCATCATAAAAAAATTGAAACAAAAAATGTTGTATGGCAACTAACACTGTGACATGAGAATTTTATATATTAGATTGCCGAGATCATCTCTTCTTTGAACAGTTCATTTTCTTTCATCAAAATTAAAGGTGGAAAAGAACATATTTTTTTGCATTTTTTCCAGTTGAAGGTGACATCGTGTTATACACATATTAAAATCATCAATCACTCCCGCTGGCACCGATTTTTTCCAGAGGTTTTTACCTTTTTTTTTAAGCTTGTACACAATAGTTCTAATGGATGATTTTTAATTCAATGAGACTAAAAGCTGAATAAGTTTCGTTAATGAAATTAAAATCAGAAATGATTTGGAATATTGGGATCTTTTAGCGTTTGGCTACCAGCGAAAATGACGACGAAGAATGGCCTTCAGAGTTACTCCGCTTGCGCGAAAAATTCAGCCACAAGTACGAGGCTCAAATGGAACATTTAAAAAAGGAGCATCAGGAAGAGATCGAAAAATTGAAAGAGGAGCACCTGAAAGCCCTAAACGGTGCTCTTGAGAGAGCAAGAAGAAGGAGTCTGAGAGACACCGATAGCTTGAGCAAGGGAGAATTGGAAATGCTACGAGAAAGGTTGGAGCATGTGTTGTTCGAGTCCAAAGAAATCCAATGTGTTTTCTAATTTTGTAGGGATAGCCTGAAGAAGCAAGTTTCTTCACTCAGAAACCTGCTGGGTGAGCTGTTGAAGTATTTCACTCAGTGCGAAGACGAGCTTAACAATACGTTAGTGGATGAACTGGTGAAACAGGGTTTTGACAAGAACCTCTCTGTTATAGAAGATGAGTTGAATCTGTCGAATTCGAGTCCGACTTGCTCAAGCAAGGCCAGGTGAGGATGACATCTAGTGTTTCTTGAATTGACATTCAATTTCCTTACTACATTTTGCAAGCCCTCGTCACGTCTACAGAGATGCATCTCTCCCACACAGACCTACACAGGAGAATCTAGTAAATGCCTGTCAATTAACGACTACTTTCCCAGAAATATTCACAAGACTAACCTCTGTGAGGTATCTCGAATAAATTTCTGTGAGATATAATTAAATGTCCAGCGCGGTATTAGCCGGGAAAGTAGTTGTTTTCCGGCAAGCATTCATCAGGGCTTATTAAGTTGGAAGAAATGAATGTTTGAAGATTTCATTTCCTTGGACCTTTTGTCGTAATCTACTCATAATACATCCAAAAAAATATGTACTGTCAGAAAATTTCGTGGAAATCTTAATAGTTCATCTATCAATTGAAATGTGCTCTACTGTCTAAGACATACTTTTATTGGCAAAGCTTGTATAGAAAAAAAGGGTGAAGCAGGCATTCTCAGCTGAATATATCCAACTGAGTTGTCCTAAGAACGTACTCTCTTGTTTATAGTCAATGATTTGCTCGTCAAGCAATATATCATCTAAATGACATTTGAAAAAAATTAATTTTCTATATATTAAAAAACAATAAATTTGCATCATACCATTGCTTTACTTTTCCCAAGTCATTTTCAGTATTTATTTGAAATTAATCAGCATTATTGTATGTCAAAGTTTAGAATATAGAATAAAGAAAATACTATTGTCTAGTTTCTACTATGTTTATTTAACGTTATGACCGGTTTCGGCGTATAAGGCCATTTTCAAGGTAGTTACTTGAAAATGGCCTTATAAGCCGAAACCAGTCGTAACGTTAAATAAACATAGTAGAAACTAGACAAAAGTATTTTCTTTATTCTATATTCAACATGAATTTCTACAAAATTAACAAGTCGTCAATCGAACAA
>WOGN01011310.1:0-10067 GCA_015342105.1 Leptinotarsa texana | reverse complement strand
ATTTATTGACTGATGCAGTTTGATAGCTAATAGGAAATATTGATGCCTGATACAAAATTTTGATACCTTGTACTGAATTTAAATGAATAATACAGAACTTCAATAGCTGATTCAATTTAATAACTAATATAATTCGATGACCAATGCAATTCGACAAAATATTCACAGCTTATACAAAACGTGAATAGCTACTACAATTTGATGGCTAATGAAAATCAGTAGCTGATACACCATTTTGAAAGCTGATGAAAATATGATAGCTTATACAAAATGTTGATGACTGATACAAAAAATTGTTAGCTCATTTGATCTGAGAGCTAATAAATCTGATATCTAATACAATTTGATAACTGATGCAATTTGATAGCTAGTAGAACATTTTGGTAGCCAATACAAAATTCAATAACTAATTTGATTTGATATTCAATACAATCCGCTAGCTAATGCAATTTGATAGCCAATACAAAATTTTGATAGCTTGTACTAATTTCAATATATAATATAAAGTTCTAATAGCCTATTCTATTCGAGAGCTGGAACAATTTGATGGCTAACAAAATTTAGTAGCTAATACAAAATTTTGACAGCTATCATAAAGGTTTCAAACGTAATACAAAATTTTGATAACTAATACAAAACTTTGATGGCTTATTCAATTTGATAGCCATTTAAATTTGATATAGCCAATAGAGTTTGATGACTAATGCAATCCAATAGCTAATGCAGTTTGATGAGTAATACAATTTGAAAGCTAATACAATTCTGTTACTAATACAATTTGATATTTCATACAACATTTTGATAGCTGTTACAAAATTGTGATAGCTAATATAAAATTATGATAGCTAATACGACATTCAAAATGTCGATAGCTAATTCAATTTGACAACTAATTCAGTTTCATAGCTGATGCAAATGAATGGCTAATACAGTTTGATGACTGATGCAATTCGACAAAATTTTGGTAGCCGATACAATTTGATGGCTAATAAAATGTCGTAGCTCATACACCATGTTGAAAACTGATGAAAAAATTGATAGCTGAAACAAAATGTTGATAGCTGATACAAAATTGTGTCTTCTGTTCTATGTACTGATATATTTTCACAGATCACTGATGCCTGAATATTGTTGATATTGACCTCTTTACCGTAATCTCAAACTCAAATTCCTACCAGTTTTCCATTACAGTATAGAACTTTCTGTCTTCAGCGAAGATTAGCATTGTCAGCTGATGTTTAGGAAATTTAAAAACGAGGCGAGTTAAGTATCGTAAACGAAGTAATTCAGGTAAAGCATATATTCTCATAATGAAATATCTGTTGGGTTGAAAACTATATGCAAATTAGTTCCAGAGGTATTGCTTCTGATCTGCTAGTGGTTTATCAAGTCTTACCACCAATTATCAGCCCAAAATCACTCTTGAAATACCGTAACTCAAAAATTGATTTCTTCATAACATTTAACAAACTACCAAGGTTATTTTACAAATAATTTAACCCTCATGTCTATTAAGCTGTTCCAGTGTCATTATACTCGTTCAATTGGGTTTTCAATCCCTCTCAGAAAATTAACATGGGTTCTATATATGTATAATCCTGTACAACAGCCATTATCCTGCATCATGATTTGATTACTCTCTTGTACCTTGTATTGTACTTCCTTCAAATAGTGGCCTCTTGATCCCGACAACAATATGGAGTAGCAACCCTAGTGTGGGGTTTATACATGGCATAAGCGGTCCTAGGAAAAGCTGCTCAACAACGGGTAATTGGATTTGGATGAAGTTCTTTTGAAATCACGAGGATGTTTAATTTTCCGCCAATTCAGCCGGGGGAATGTTCATAATGCCACGGAAGCTGATAGAAATATACTAAACATCAGTTAGAGGATATGATGGAGAGAAATTCAGCACAGATGAAGGGATTTCGTCAAAACTGAAGCCTTTTTTCAGGCTAAAGACAAGTCGTACTATGAAAATGCTATCATTTGTTGTCTCGGAGGCAACTTTTATCACTTTTGAGGTTATGAAGTTTTTTCATTACATTTCTGTCAGTTGATTCATGACGAAACTACACCCATTGTAATAATACATGGAAATAAGTTTCGATACACGTAATTATCCATTTCAGAGAACTCAAATAACTGAAAATGATTTTTTTGCTATTTCACAATAGCTACATCAATGCTAGATAGATGAGTAGCTCCAAATCTAGCAGATATATTCGCATCTCCTCTGTAATATACAATTGGTTTATTTGGTGGGTGCACAAAAGATGTGCTCTGCTGTTCCATCATTTTCCAAACAGTAACGACACGCTGTTCTGGTCTGATGCAACCGCTTGTGGGGCTCTCCCCTGCAAGGAATACAGCAGCTCCAGTAGCTTCCAGGTCATTGTGACCAAGAATCCAGACCATTGAAAATTTGTTGACTCTTACTATTGAGGCAGTTCAACTCAGACATGGCTTGGTGGCTGCTCGGCTATCTGAGAATATTTTTATTGATTCACGTTGGAGCTGGTTTTCCTGGGACTAAGACTGTATCTGAACCTGAAGGTTTTTTTATACATCTGTGGACCACCTCTTGGTATTTTCTCCTGCTGATGGATTCAATCTCCCAGAATCGGGATTAGGATTATATCAGTCATGTCGTAGTTGACTTTTAGGGGAATCAACATAGTCATTATCAGTGGCTCAGCTGGCTTCCATAGAAACACTTCTGTCCTTTTGGCAAAAAACGCCATCACACACACACAGGAGAAGTTACGTCATTCTATTGCCTTCTCTTATCCCCTATCTAGCGTTAGGTTAGGTTAGGTTAGCACCATTCTGTAAGTAGTCCATCTAGCCTCTCTTTTCACAAAGTTAAGGAGAGGAGGTCGGTGTTGACGGCATGAAGTAGATGATACAGGAGATAGGGGGCAAGCCTGTTTCTATGCAGGAGAAAGCTACTCCTGAGCCGTTTGATAATAATAATAAATGCATTGCTCATCAAAAATATGAAGATAACAATAGAAAAAATTAAAAGAAAGGGAAAAACCGTTTGTATTGGATATGCAGATGCCCATGTAGTAATAGTATTTATCACTGTTCAGTTTAAAGCCATTAGTTCGCCTTTTGGGTGAAACCAATGAACTATAATTCAGTGCTTTGAATAACATATGGGTCAGCTACTCCGCGATCCAGTACATTATTCAAAGTTTCACTGCAAAACGAGGAATAGTTGTATTTAAGCCCCGCTACAGAGGATGAAGTTGGAGTTTAAACGAGGTGAGATTTCAGTATTCCGTAATAAGCTGTGGATGTGTTTTGCGTTTTGATGAACAGGAAATAGAAGATTATGCTCGGGAATATTTAATTCCGCCGCTTTGTCAGAAAAGCGAGTGGTCTCATACAAAGTAGACTGAATTAGACGTGAGTGTTTCTTTGAATCATTTCATTGCCTTAGTTGGCTCCTATTTAGAGACATTAATACCTCGATTTCACGACTCGTTACTAGTTAGTAGGTTTGATGAAATATATGTACATATTCGCATGAATCTGAATTCCAAACAAGGTACATCTTGATTATCTTCTGTCATCTGAAATCTATTTCAGAAGTTGATAGATTTGTTTTGATTTTTGTGACACCTGACTTGAGTTTCGAAAATAAATTAAGTCCAGTAAAATTGTACTGTCTTTTGAGATCAGCAAACTCTCCATCATCCAGTTGGCGATACAGAATACCTACATATTAAACCAATTTGTTTCGCCTTCATCCCAACTTTTTCTAACTTTATCAATTCCCTTCACTCCCAATTACTCAATTAATATTTTTATTTCTCTTTCACTTTTTGTAACTCGAAAACTGACAATTTCATTAAAGTTAATTTCTCAACATCTCAAGATTTTTTCCGAATCAACAAGTATTCGATACAGAATCCCTTCCTACTGAGTATAAAGCTTTCGTGATTCTACTAGCACGATCAGTTCTTTTTCATTTGGAAAATTGTTACTGAAACTTACTGTATATGTACTCCTATTGAAAAACAAGTGTAATTCCAATCTTTCAATCATCTAATAAGTACGATCTACCCATCATGTAATACAGAATTTTGTTGTAAAGTAAACAAATATTCGAAAAATTAACAACACTGAAGTATTTCCAAGCAACTCATCTACTGAAAAAGAATTACTTTTTCCACACAGTGTAAACGAATGGTCAAATAAAATCAGACAAACGAAAAACTCAATTGACACAGCACGGCTAAATGTGCAAGATTCAGCACTTTGAACTTTCAATTGAATTTGCACCGTTATAATCGAGCAAACTGACTAATTATTCGTTAAAGACAGTCACCACAACTGATATAGAGCGGCAGTTGCATATGCTTGATGCAAATTAAATTCTCTTTCGGTAGAGCGATTAGATATATTACGGTGCCTGATTCAAGACATATAAATTGGCTTGCTGAATCACTTAAAGCATTTGATTTCTACTCAGTGTGGATGATTCAGAAACTAGACGTTGATATGTTCTTCACAGCTAATTTTCCTGTTGCATAATCTAATGGAATTCTCAATCTTGTTCTCTTGTTATTCTGTAGGTGTTATAGATTATGATATCTAGTTTATACTAAATTACTTATTTCGATTGAAATCCCCCTTCATGTCGATTGTAATTGTCTCAGCCTTGACCCAACGATTAATTTTAGTTTCTAAGTATGGCGTTAGGACTTCACAATGCTCCAGCTACGTAGCAACGGTTTATCGACCGATGAATTGACATAATTGTGTGTAACTTTTCCAAAGCACGCTGATAAACTTGTGAAAATGCTATTTGATATCCAAAAGACAAGCTCAAGTTCGAAAGAGGTCAAATGTTATATCTGTTTGTTCACAAATTCGAAAACAGAAGCACTTTTATTGTATTATTAACATGCTACTCTTCTTTTCAGCCAATGTTCCGAAGACCACCGACCAATTAGGCAGTTCATATACGTCTCTCTACTCAGAACTCTCAGGAAATCCACCTTTATGGATAACTCATGTTTCGGGAACTTATCATGATGACATATATGTGAACAATGCGAGAATTCTAGTGAGCCAGTCAAACATTCAAGGAAATGAGAATAATCTGCTGCAGGTAAGAACACCACTTAGTGGATGAAAATACAACAAATTACAACAGTTTGCCAAGATCGCCCTGCATATGTATAATTGAGAATCCCGCTGCGGTCATTGTACTCATTTACTCAAAAAAAATATCATCCTATGTGATTTACACATTACAAAACAGATCCCACTTACTTTGAACCATATGTTCCTAGCCCTAATGAAAACCTTTCGTTTTCTCTTTTCGCTTTCCCTCCCTCAGAACCATCCCTTATTGAAACCAGAGGCTATTCCAAATGATATGAGACCGGTGTGTTCAACGACAAGGAACATACCTGATTGAAGGTATAATTTACTTTTTCATGCAACATTAAGTGTATAAAATCATCCCCCCATTATTCCCGAGAGGGTTGCCCGTGATTGCTGGACCGGTCTACTTTTCGTGGAGCTCTTTCAGCATTTTACGATTTTCCACCAAATATATTCCAAAATGACCACTATAGTAGGAGAAATGTGACCAAAATTCTAATTTCCAAGATGATTTGAAAATTCAAACTTCTTGTGCATGAATTTATCTAGTGAAAATATGGGTATTATTTTGAAATATCACCAAGCACACGTGATTTATATTCCGTATGTTTGATGGTTGATTTGAGACAAGCTAACTAAATAATTGCACTTACTTTTCTTCTCTGAGTAACCTATCCAGATCCAAGAACATATGTTATTAGTAATATGCCACCAAAGAAGGGCGAAGAAGTTAACAAAAACTATTACAGAAACAATTTCCGAAAGATTCACAAAAGAATTAGATGAACTAAAACAGGAAAATAAAGAATTACTTGTCGAAGTGAAAACTCAGGAATATATGTTGAAGACTATTGTTGAAAAACAAGAAAAACAAGAGCAGTTCATGAGGAGTACAAATCTTAGGATTTTTGGAATGAAAGAGCAAGAAAATCAAGGTTCTTCTGAAATTATTCGTGATTTGTGTAAGAATAAAATAAATCTCGATATAAGTAGAGCAGATATTGATTCCTGTTATCGCATTGGAAAATATGATAGGTCAAAAACACGACCATTATTGGTTGAGTTATGTAACAACTATATGAAGACCATGATATACAATAACAAACAATTTCTCAAGAAAACGGGAGTAGTGATAAGAGAAGATCTAACAACAGAGTAGTATACTTGGACGAATTCTGGAACTACTTATATCAAATACAATGAAGACACAACTATCAAAAAAATCAATTGGTCTAGTTGACTGATTATCATTATTTCCATTACTATCATCCACACTAATTAATTATTAAATATATTTTGCATAGCAAACCTTCAGTTATTTTCAAATCAACAGTATCTCATGCAGTTGAGTCGCACCCTAGGTTAAAAAAAGGCAGAGTATCCAACTGGTACAGTTTTTATTTGCCGATAGGTTGGACTGTGCTAAAAGGCATGGCAGATAACGAACTCGATATATTCTCAATATGTGAAACATGGCTTACTAGCGATACTGACGAGAACCATTGGGTACATTGTACCCAATTGTGGACAACTTAGTTTGTACAGGGGATTTGAATATCAATTTTCTTATTAACACCCCTACCAGAATAACAGAGCGCAGAGCTACTTTATTGGACGTTATTATTATTGTGGAATATGATGTGTTAGAGAGGAGTGTTATTGAAGTTGGTGATGTATCTGATCATTTGCTAGTGAGTTGTAAATTGAGTATATATGGGATCAATGCATACGTATAGAAATTTCAAGTACTTTGATGAAGGAAAGTTCAAGAGAGACCAAGAGAGAGAATATTGATGAAAAAGTAAATTTTTTGGTTGATTGATTGAATAATTTATTCGACATGCGACGCTGACAACTTCAAGAGTCACCAAAAAAAGCTCCCTGGCTCACAGATGTCTTGAAAGAGATAATGTCAATCAGGGAAAAGCCTCTATAACGATATAAGTCAAGAAAGTCATATGTGCATCTACAATTCTATAAAGACATGAAAAATTATACAAATCAAGCCATCAAAAGAGAGAAACGAGAACACTTTGCTCACATTTATGATAACAAAAATTCTGAAGAGATGTGAAGAAATTTGAAATCTAATAATATTTTACCGCAGAAATCTTTTGATATTCCCCATAATTTGAAAAATTCACCACAGGAAATACTCACGTTCTATGGAAATAATAAGCTCATAGATGGGGATTTTATATTCAGAGAAGTTGATCAATTTGTTTACTGACCATTATTTTGTATCAAAACAAAAGCTGCAGGTTGTGATGAACTGAATATTGATTATATTAGAATATGTTGCCCGTATATAATATGTTATATAACCCATATTATCAATTCCTGCTTAGCGATTAATTTGTTTCCAGCACTGTGGAAGAGTGCAATTGTAAAAGTACTACCAAGAAAGATTAATCCAAGTAATTTCAAATATCTCAGAGCAATCAGTATGTTGCCAACGTTATCAAACATTTTGGAAAAAGCAATGGAAGTCCAGTTGAAGGAATATCTCGAGTACTTCTCAGTCAGAATCAGTCAGGTTTTCGCAAGGGATACAGCTGTACAAACCGCACTCTTGCACGTTGTCGACGATATAATTAGAGCTATAGATCAGGGAACTTTATCTCATATATGTCTCGCCGATAGTGCTGTTTCGCTCTTTGGATCATTCCTGGAAAATCGCCAGCAAAAGGTCAATATAGACGGTGTTGAATCCCAATATATTTCATAAAACCATGGTCTACCTCAAGGGTCTATTTTGGGTCCACTGCTATTTGCCATATATACGTTGAATTAAGTTAAGAGTCTTCAGTACTGCAAAATACACCTATATGCAGAGCATACTTTATTATAGCTTTCCTCCATAAATGACTGATATTGCTTGTTGTCGAATGACAACATTGGGGTTGAGGACAATATTATGTGTGGCAACAGTCCTTTCAAAGTTTAATTATGTAGATGTGCTCTTTGGTCCATGTTTAACTAGTCAATATGAATCACAAATTCAAAAAGTTCAAAATTCTTGCTTGCTTGAGTTCTTTATTCTGCAGTACTCTCCCATAAAGTCATACTGACCAAATCCCCAACATATCTGCATAGAAAAATCACTCATCTGACAGATGTTCACAACTTCAATGTTAGAAATAAAGATTTATTAATACCAGTTATCAAGTTTGTGCAATATATAATAATATTCCTGAATTAATCAAAAAGAGTGGGCATGCCTTGATTGAAGTAGAACGTATTATTTTATAATAATGCTTTATAACACCGCAGCGACTTTTTGAGGTTGAGTGGAAGAGCAATTAATAACGATTAATGATTATAAAAATTGAACTTCGCCTTTTGTTTTCAACTTATTCATATTTTTTGTCCATACTGTTCATTAACTGTTGAACCTCATTAGTTGTAAACAATAAAGACATTTATTATTATTATTATATTTTTTCCACGAGCATAAAGCATTACACTCATCTCTGAGCCAAAACGTCCTAATGGTCCCAAGAATATCCCATGTTGGTCTCAGAACCACCATCAACTAGACAAAAATTGCTACCAAGGAATATGCTTATTCTAGACACTCAGAACATCGAAATAATCAGGAATTACAGAAAATCGGAAGGTTATGGGTTAACCAGTAAAACTGTCAACCTCCAAGTGGACTTCTGGAAGTTTCAGAAGGGAAAACTAAGTTTTCAGCTCCATAAAAACTTTTTCGATATAGTTGAGAGACGAAACACCAACTCACATGCTGGCAGAAAGGAGTTGCATCTATCCTGGGTGTAGGGACATTCAAGAGCCACATGCTGTACCAAAATCTTTGATATCCAAGATCATAAACCAGGCCGTCAGAGAAAAAACTAAAAACTTCTTCAACAGAAATTAAGTCAGCTCAGAATAATCAGAGGACAAAGAAAATCATATCAAATATTTCATTTCCAGGTGATACAATGGAGGAATGTAGTTTTTCTAGATACTCAGGATTTCAAGGTTTCCAGGAATTTCAGGGAACTGAAGGCTGATGAGTGGTTCAGAGGAACTTTTAACTTTTAGGCGGGCTTCTAGAAGTTTCAGGTGGAAAAATTAGACTTCGTCCGCCCAAAACCTTTTTTTATAAACTTGACGGAAAGAGTCTGCCTTTATAATGGATGTCCGATGAACGAATCATAGGTTTGAGGACACCAAAATCATTGAAGTCTAACCAAAAAATATTTTTCAAATGAATGTAATTCTGATAATTTTTTCCACTTTCTGCTACTATATGACTGACGTAATCAACATTTTGTGATATAATTCATCACAAATATAATTAATTCCAACGAAATGATTATCCATCCAAATATTCAATCTGCTTAAATAACTCAAACTCGTTATTTCATTATATCCATCGGATTAAATTAATAAACATAATACATAATTTGCTCGACAGAGGATTATTCTGAATTAATGAAATATCGATTACAGCTGAATGGAAAAAACTACAGACAATCAACGGGTTCCTGGAAAAACATCATGGAAGTTTGGTCGCATGAGTAATTGGATATTGAGTAGTGAGAAATATGTGATTAGAGAACTGGGCTTCAGTTCAATATTGTTTCTAGGAAAGAAAAGGAAGTGTTTCTGGCAGGAATGGAGTTTTGTTAAACATTTTTGGCTTCCAACGACTGCAAGGATGAATCACCAATAGCCTTTCTTTTGAAGGTGATTGACAATGTTTCATGATGAATTTTACTAGTTCGTACTTCCATTGTCTAATATGTAAAATGATTTGAAATTCCCGAAACAGCTGAAAAAGAAAAATAAAAAATGAATAGCTGAAAATAACAATTATATTAAGCAAAAATAACCTGAAATGAAATAATAGTGAAATGAAATGAAAGTAAAATCAAAACGATTGAACAAAAAATAAAGAAATATAAATAAATATAAATAAAAAAGTTAAGAGA
>WOGN01011309.1:0-10068 GCA_015342105.1 Leptinotarsa texana | reverse complement strand
GTAGGCTGCTGGTAACACTTCCAGCACTAACAGTTGTAAGTACGTCACTATGAGGTGAAGAATACGTTTCCGCTAACGACTAGAAAAGGAAAAGTTTATTGTCACAAAAATTAAGGAAATGAATATGTTTTCAAATGAGAACTTCGTAAAAGAAAATTGTTCCATCGGTTAGTTAATAGTTTGAATTCTTTGAATTGCTATTACCTGACATTGATGAACCTTACACTTTCGAAAGATTGAGTTGAAGATTGAGTAAAACCGAAATCACTAGATAGACTTTTCTTCCCCATTTTTGATTTCAGTTTCGTTCAAATGAAAAATAGTTGTTAAAAACACTGTAGGTAATATTGTCATCGTATTGTTTCATGTATTAACGTCTCGAAAATTGAAATTTGCCGTAATGAGAATCGAAAAACTATATATCTAACAGTTCACTTCGTTTTCTTCTGAGAATGTATTCATTGATGTCAGTTTTGTTTCCAGACAGCAATGACGTCATCTACAAATGTACACTTTTGAATTCAAAATTCCATTTGGAACGCTATACGATAAGTACAAAGGAAGACATGGGGTAAACCAGGCCGTTCAATAATTTTTACAACTGCAAAGGAGGTAGCTATCCTCAAGGCGGCTGCCAAATGTGCCGACTGGGGATTTCCGTTATCACTTATGGACGTAAAAATGATGGCCAAATATTATTTAGATGGAAGGGGTAAGACCATGAACATTTTAAAAAATGATATTCCCGGAGTTGACTGGACATACAGTCTTCTTGAGAGACACAAAGATTCCTATGGACAACGGATAGCCACCAACATAACATGAACATAAAAAGGGCTAGAGCGTAAGTGTCAAGAGTTACTCTAGCAGAATTTTATGACAATTTGGAATATACGCTAAAAGATTTGCCAAGCTCTAACATATTTAACTACGGTTAGTCCAACTTATCTGATGATCCTGGCAATATGCGTGGCATTGACAGACGAGACGTGAAACATCCTGAAAAGGTAATGAACCACTCTAAAATATGTACGACGATAATGATATGTGGCTCAGCCGACGGCAGATTATTGCCACCATATGTAATATATAAGAGTGCCCATCTCTATGACTCATGGAAGGAAAATGGCCCACGGGGACCTCCATGTTGTGACAAGCCATGCTGCAGCCTCGGAACAAGGTACAATCGCACAGCAAGTGGTTGGATGGATGGTGGTACTTATTGAGATTGGTTTACCAGTTCATTTTTACCTCATGCCAAACGCTTAGCGGGGAAGAAGGCTCTAATCGTAGATAATTTGTCTTCTCACATGGATGCCGGAGTTTTGAGGATGTGTGCCGAAAATGACATTTATTTCATATGTTTAGTGCCGCACTCAACCCACCTATGCCAGCCACTAGACATCGGGTTCTTCAGGCCCATGAAAGAAGCCTGGCAATTGCAAAATATAGGTACGTCTAAGGACCGTTCCTACAGATATGTTTCCGGATCTTCTAAAGAAAGCCTTGAATGAGTTACTGTAACTACAAGAGTTGCCAGAAATGTGAGAAAAACGGAAACCAATAACACATCTACAATTATACGAAACTTGATCAGCTCTTTTCGGGCCGCCTTTGAATCAGCAAGAGGTGTTCAAACGTATGACACCGGTAGTTGAAGACAATGATCCAGCCCCTGCAGTCGAAGATGTTTTGACAACACTTCTAAAAGAGCAGAAATTTAGAGAATCAAGCCTACCACAAAGGGAAAAAGGAGAAACTTGATGTTCCACCTAGCTGTAGTGTGTCTACAGTAGTACCAGTTAATGGTGATCAAGAAAGTGACGACGATCAACCACTCTCAACGTCAACGGAAACCCGAGACCGACCTGATTCTGTAACATCCACGGCAGCTGTTGAGGAAGAAAGTAACATTGAACAAACAGATACATATGCTGTTGAGCAATATATTTTGGAAAGGTTTTCCTTCTACCGAGGGAAGAAAATCATAAATATACATGCTAAATTATAGAAGTTGGTCCAGAAATCACTGTTATTGGATTAAAATCTATTCGAAATGATAAAATAAATTATAAAATTATTGTTGATTTCGGAAATTGACAATATTGACATTTCAATATGCATAGCGATATCATGCATAGCGATATCATTTACATATCCAACTGTTTATAATACCTACCTTTCTACCTAGAATTTGATTTTTTATATGCCCTAGTGAGATACAAAGCTCTTTATGTTGTTTAAATGATCCAACTCGTTAATTTTTCATAGAATATTATTTTTCATTTTTTGTAAATAAAGATTTTGAAATATAACTGCGAAAAACCGAGTTTTTCTGTAATCAAAGTTACCATGGATAACAAATGAGTTCGCAGAATATATAAAAAGGTTTTTTAATTTTTTTTCTGGTCGTTTAAAAGAGTATACTTTCATATTCTGTTGAAAAATCGAGAGTGATCAAAGTATCCCCTAAATCAGTATATCTTTGATCACGTGGTTTTTATTTTTTTCTCCGAAAGTTTTGCTTATCTTACCATTATTTTTTAGAATCTGTAGGTAAGTAAAAACCGTTGTTTAAGTTTTTTTTTATCTTTTCGCATAAAAGAAAAATATTACTATTACTTTGAAGTGAAAAATTGAACAAAGTATCCCCAATCTACGGTAAGCAAAAACTTTAATCCAGTTCAAAATAACGATTGCTGTTCAGTAATGTACTTCACTGTTATGAAAAGAATAATTTGAAAACGTTGAATTCAAGAAGGCATACTACGATGCATCATACGATGTGATACGAGTATTATAAATGAGAAGAAATATGAATTTTTCATACTTTAAGGAATTTGAATATATTGAAAGTGAGATAATGAAAAGTTTTCAGCAACTTCCATTAACGATTTTGTTGATGTGTGAATATTTCTTCAAATATTGACATTACTTATAATCATTTTGGGAATGCTACCAAATATAAAATGATCTGGGGTAAATCTGAAAAGATAAGTATAAACATTGCTGATTGTGAAATGGAAACTAATGTTTTCTTTGGTTATCGGTTCTAATATGATAGTGAAAGTAATTTTCCACGAAAAGGTGTTTCAGATATCATTATTAATTCTTCATATCCAGATTGAGAAGAAAATATTGGCTTCTGTGGAAATCAATATCTGTGTCGAAACTATTTTCCTGGTTAGTAGGCCACGATCTGTAGGTTTTTAGGCCTGACGTTTCATGTTCAAAGACGATAGAGCAAGTCTAATGCCTGATTTTTCCATAATATTTATCGTATTTGCCTATCATACTTGCCTGTAGACCTCCAAAAAGCTTTAACATAATCATCTCCGGTCGTGAATGTTCACATTTTGAGATCGATACAATATCTCTATGAAAAAGTTGGGTTATGTTAGGTCCGAAGTCAGTTGGTCTATTCAACCTTCCAATACAACACGAAAAGGTTTATTGTGATCACTCCTTTTCAAACTCGACCAAACAAGTACAGCTTATTGACAAACCAATAAGCGTTTATAGACAATTGTCTTTCTGTTCAGATGGTAAGAGTAAAACTCTGCCAAACAGGGAAAACCTGAGTTGACCCGCAAAGAAACAGTCGTACTATCATACAACGAGTATCATACAACGAGTCGTACTATCATACAATCCAAATATCTGCATAAGATGATTGAGTGAACAGTGACCTGTGAGCAGATCTGTTAGTCAACGTAATATTGATTTTTAGATAACTATGTTCAGATGTTGATGTTTTTTTATGAAGTACTTCGTCAATTCTAATAAATGAAAATTCATCACGAAACTGATTTTCTCTTTCGATAGCGAACGTATTCAATTATATGAAATAGTTGAACTCTTGCTACAAACAGTGTGTAAATTCTTTGGAATGGACCAATCTGGTACATGTTTTCAAATGACCTTAATCTTGCAGTCAGTATTTCTTGGGCAAAAACTAAAGCGATACCAATGATAGGTACTTGTTCGATGAAACCGCTTACAGTGCCCTACCTTGCTAGGGAGTCATCAGCTTTGTTACCTTCCAGGTCTTGTCCTAAGAGGATCTCCTACCCGCCAAAAAAAAGGTCAGTGGGGAAAGCAATTCATAAAAAACATTTTATTCAGTCTCCCTATTGAAGATAGTACTTTGCTTGGTACAAGACAAGAGCTTTCAAAGCTGTCTGATCACAGAAATATACTCAAAGACTGATGGATGAGATTAGTTTCTGCCAATTTCCCCATATGGAAATCAATAGCGTGAATTTTTGCTTGATATACGATTGCATGTGTCTTAAGGTTTGTCTTAGGTACCTGCAGGTATTTTTGAATAATCTGTGAGCTAATACCTATCTACTTTTGATATTCATTATACATACATTCTTATGTGATATGAATGTATGTATTTTTTAAATAGCTTCTCAAATGATTTGAAAATGTCTGACAAAGAGAACTGTATCTCCTATTGAAACTCATCTTTATCAGCTCAGTGGATTGTTGGAGAACTGTGGATGAATTCCCCTTCGTTGCACCAAATATCTGAACTTGTTAATCAAAATCTCGCAGAAACTTTTATCCAATTCCCAGTTAATCAAAACTCCGATAAAAAGCTTTCAACTGACGTACTTCAGTTCATAGTTCATTTATGAACTCATTCGAAAGCTGTCTGAAATCTGATAAAAAAACCTTCCTGAGATAAAATGATATTTTTCCAGAATCTACTTCTTAATAAGAGCTTCGAAAGTTAATGGATGTGGCAAATGTAATCACTGGACGGAGTGGAAATTGTAATGACCTGGGACCTGGTTGAGAGGTTTAATTTATTATATCTGTAACAATAAAACAGAAAATATATGGAAAATTATTGCTGACTGTTGAGTGAGTTAAAAAACCATATATAATACTAGAAGTTTTTGTTTCGGACACATTCGAATCTAAACCCGATGTACACAGGGGTATAGTCCAACGCAAATGCAAATTATGTATTGAGACGGACGTTATTCGAATATTTTGTCTCGGACAAGAAGTGTGTATTAGTTCATAAGAGATTACAATTTTAACAGCGACAGTTTCAACTCACACAGTACAGCGCATTGAATTTCACGGATCTTAGATTTCTCCTTAACATTTGTCTATTTTTCCATTGCGTTTTAAATAGTTTCATTTATTTATATATCAAAAAAATCTTAGTATTGATCTTTTCCATTCGAAAATCTATAAATTATTCTTTAATATACAGTGCAGTTTGCAATTTTATTAAAAATCACCGAAATAGGAATCCATATTTTTTACACGAGTACTTTTATGGCAGATCATAACTATCGTTGCCTCATTCTCATTGTGTGGAGATATTTTTGGATTGAAAAGAGACCAGAAATAGAAAGGTGGTACTTCTATAATGAAAAACTCAGGATGAAATAACATATAACATTCTTGAGATGGGTAAGGTCGCAGATGTTACTCCTCAAATCTTCATTTTCACCCAGTTAAAAGTTGGATTATGTACATATAGGACGAAACTGCAGTAACGTTAGTTACAAATAAAAGTGGTGATTCAAGGCTGGGAGCACGAAAATCGCGACGGTCAAGCGATGGCGACAGTCGTGCTGAACTAGAGTTGTGGGCAACATGTCACATCATCGTAACACAAGTTTACATTGGAGAGAACTATTGGAGCCACCAAGTCTACTAATGAGAACGTATTTATGGCGTTCATTCAATAAATGAAGAAAGAAGTACTCTTGGCAAATTTTCTACCCTTTATTAGCATGTTTTGACAAAATACACACTAATGTTTCTACACAACACTACTATACTTGCGAGCGACCTAATCACACTAGTTTGTTCTCGTGGCTTCTGCGGCATCGTCGCTCTCCTTCCGCCCGCGCATGGCTCAATCGCTCCGCCCCACCACCGCTCGTTTCCTGCGCATCTCCTATACTATAGAATATGCATTGCCACCGTTTCGCCGTCGCAGCGCTTCGTAATCGCTCGGCCGTCGTCATTTCCAAGCCCGTAGCCTGACACTTTGGATAATTTATCAGTAACGTTTCCACAAATGAAGACGAGCATATAGCTTCTACTTATGTCAGCCATATTTTGTACAAGTAGCAGTCGATGAATTCTTCTCGAATATTTCTACCATCCATGCTGGTGTTATTCATGAACAACAATCCTGTTCTCAAGGTTATTATACAACAATAACATAATTTATATAAACTGCACTTATCTTCAAATTCATTTGCCAGCGGATAATTCTGTAGACAAAAATGCACATCTTACAAAAAAATGAACAAATTTTAGCTAGATCTCACAGAAAACAAGTATGATTCAATCATAAAATATATCCAGATTGTTTTATTCCAAGAATAGGTGACATTTTTTTTGATTCGTCAAGAATAATAGAGATTTAGAAAATAATCTTTATTAGCTCAATATTATCAGGAGAAAATGGACGAAGGAAAGACTATTTCAGATAACAATTTCGTATGAAATATTTTTCAGTTCTGCGTTCATTTCGAATTTGGAAAATTAGCTGAGAAACAAAATGAAAATATATCACAGTACTTGTATGTTATAAGATGATTTCCACACTTGTATACGTGTTAAAATGGTTTTACTATCAAGGGTACCTAGTTTTATTTTTTCATCAACTATCAGGTCTGTGTATCCTGTTTGAAATCTGTTTTTCCGTTAATCACCTGTCGCCCCCATACGAATGACAAGTCTCAGAAGTTGAGAAACTTGTGCGAGCTAAGGACTAACGAGGTCTTACCTTTTCAACGTGTGATTCCTAAGACGGTTGCAGAATCATTCCAGCTTCACCCACATAAATTCTCTAGAGAAAATATCTGGTCGGGGCGGGAATCGAACCCAGGGCCTTCCGATCGTTAGTGAGGCGCACTACCCCTGCGGCCAATTCTAAATAAAGTATATTGATGAAAATATCAAATCATTCATGATTTGAGAAAGGAGTAACTTATCAGCAAAGAATATCCCTGCAGTGAAATTGTGCTGTGTTGCAATCTTGTGAATTGTTTTCTCAAGCATAACAATTGGAATAATATATCCAAGCTCTTCCTTCGGAGATGACGGGATCACCCATTGAATTCCTGAAGTTGGTGCAGAACTTGTGCGAACATTCACGTGGATTTGTAATTTCCCAGATAATACAACCCGGAATTAATTATCAATTATGTCAGAATTATCCCGCCTATAATTCTGGAACTTCCGACATTACTGGTCTTGTAACCCGTGTTCTAATTGAAAATGACGGTAATGGGAATAAGAGGAGAACTAACTCCTGGAAGATATCTTGAGCCCCGAAAGTTGATGTTGAACTCTTGGATAATGAATTTACGTTGATATACTTATTTCATCAATACGGATAAATCATAAACATCGTTAGATATTAGGTATATCATATTGTTCTTTCTTCCGATCTTGATGATAATAAATCTATTAACACTTTCAAAATACAAATCTTGAAATTATAAAACAACATGGAAGCCATGGAAATTTACAAATCAATCAAAAACTAAAAATATATACCCTATTCGGTTTACGTAGGTCTCCACTCTTGAATTTATAAGTTCAACAACTCCTATAATCTTCAAATTTGAATTCTAAAGGTGGCACCCTGGTTCATTCACCTACCTGTCCTTCCATCTTTCCTAAAAACTCCCGATATAATCGAGTTTTCAAATTTCAAATTTCAGTTTTATACTTGATAATGGGGTTGAACCCGAAACCGGTCGTGTAAATGAAATTAACTAGTGGTAATAAGACAAAAGTGTTTTTATTCATTTCATTAAAATGAGACATCAGTTCCTTGTTTGCTTACTGTTTATCTGGACGTATTTCTAGTGGGACAACGTTTCTTATGAACAAACGGATGGCACCGTAATTAGTAGCCAGTTGAGTCCTATGTTGGGGAATTTCTCTATGGAGAAAAATTCGTGGAATGTCCCGTAGAGCGAGCATGAAACCATATTGTTGACACATTTTTGACATATCTGAATTACCGCAAACCTTCAGGATTCCAATTGAACGGGAAATCCAAAGAATCATCGCATTCTTGGATGTACTAGTGAAGTTAGGTCATTAGGTCATAGAGTGTACGGGAAACCAACGCATACAGTCAGGTATCTGAATAACAAATCTAACCCCAGCCACGACAAAAGAGAAGGGAGTTTCTCCGGGAAACTAGTGGGAAAATGATACAGATAATAGAATGCCAAGGCCAATCCAAATGGGCATGTCATTGAAAAAAACTTTTCTGCAATGTGTAGGTAACCGACAGGATCAAGGAAAGAACAATGTGAAATTGAAATTTTGGCTAATATCGGCTCTCTGCCTCCCGAAACCGAAAAAAAATTATCACTTAGTACACATTGACAAATCATCAGCAGTAAAACATGTACATTAGAGAAGGTAACCACGTTACAATACCTCGTTCAAAGATAGAATTACTATCCAAGAGATTGTAGGGAAACGATAGAAATTCAGAAACCCAAAAAATAATCACAGCCGAATGGAAGAGGGAATCACCATTATTGAAATCTGAACCCAAACCTATTCAATAGATTCTTGATTAAAACCATAACACTTCTTCTGTCGCTTCATCAATTTTGATGATGTCCACCACAAATGATAATGTCTAAGAAATTATTTTCCATATCGGTCTACCAGTGCAATGTGCGTAGATAGACATTATAGATATCTTGTTATTAGATATGTCAACTACTTTCCATGACCCTTTCGTCGAAATAACAAAAGAAACCTGATTTTACTTCATTTCTGAAATGATAATGAAATATGCCGATATTTGATGGGAATCCATAATGTATTCAAGCAAGATTGTCGGATTTTCTCCAAACAGTTCACAAAACACTAACATGTGTTTCACTATTCAATAGTTTCTTCAGTCGTCTTCATACTCACTGGAGAATTTACACACCTGAAGCGTACTGATACAAGTGTTTCGGTTTTGTGAACTATTCAGTGGAAATCTAACAAAAAAATGTAACTTACATGGATGTAAGTTACATGGATGTGTAGATCATGCAAAGAAGTAACTTTCGGACACAAACTGAAAGAAAGTTCTCGTGAAACAGCTACTTTCATATAAACATTGAATTATACGAAAAAAAAAAATTCTTTCGAAACAAATACTTCTATATGAACATTGAATTATACAGAAGATACTTTTCTCTACCCAGTTTGTATTTCAAACATTCGTTGTGGAATAAAAATCAGATATCATTCACATGAGTTCTACTTTAAATGAATGGTAACAAATTGCACTTACATAGAACACTGCCATCCTCACTGGTATACACCGTGTTGATCACTCCTAAAAAATATAACCCCTTCAATTCAAATTATGTTCAATTGTTAAGTTTTCATACAATATTTTACAAATATCTGAAGAGAAAAATTTCGTGTGGCGTTCACCTTCGTCGCCTTGAGAAGAATCTGGCTATTGACAAAACAACTGAAAATCTCATTCACCTCACTTATATCTAAATATAAATATTTTTCAAAAGCATCACTTGATGTCCGTTTCTAAGGAAATGGTTCACAACAATAATTTTTGAATTTTACATCATTCCCAAATAATTAAAATTAGTTTATTATGCCTTTTTCGTTATTTCATCAAAGATAATAATTCAATTTCATCTGACATTCCTTTCTAACCTATATCAGTTGTCTTTTTTCAAATTCTAATTCATTTCGATGTACAAATCTTGATATTTGAATTTCCCACTCTTTTTTCCTTGTATCCTGTCAAGGCTGTGGGTTTCAATACATGTACATGATGTCCTCGCTGTATTCCGTGAGCCACTTCGCTATTTGGTAGGTAGGAGCTCCAATAGCTGAAACGATAGATGAAACATTGTCTATTGCAGAACCAGGTTTTAGTATAAAAAAGTATTTAGAGTTCATACAACATACAAAAAATATGGTTCTGCAAGAAGGTGAGATTTTGGTTTCTTTTGATGTTAGTTTCTTATTTCCTAGCGTCCCAATTCCACAGACCTTGCAATACCTCAGGGAATTACTAGAGAA
>WOGN01011308.1:0-10068 GCA_015342105.1 Leptinotarsa texana | reverse complement strand
TATATATATTGTTCTAAAAACTTCAACAGAATATAAAACTCGTTGGTTTTTAGGGGTGATAAAATAATTGTTTTAATTTCAATCTGAGAAATCAGTTGCTATACTCGAGGATTTTATCCGGCGTTCCTTTACATATGTGATTTATAAATATATTTCAAAAGTAATGTGCCTATTTTAAATAAGCACCCTAGTAAGATTAGGAAATCAATTATATGAGGTGTGTTAAAAATAGTCCAATTCCTATAATGCCTTTTCCTAGCAACTTATGTACCTGGTGAAACCTACTCAGTGAAACAATAAGATGTAACGTTATTCTTTTGTGAAATGGCATTGACTGATAGTACTGCAAATTTTCTGTTGGTAAATGGTAGCATTGTACGTTTTTGTGAAGACACCGCTAATTACTGAAGATTTTTATAGATTAAATCCACAAAACTACTGATGTTGTTTCTCAATTGAAAAACTTTTTTGAACTGCGAAAAAATGCAATTTTCTGATAATGTATAGCAATTGTAATGCAAATACAACCATCTTTTAGTTATACGTGAAAATTGTTTGATTCTACTGGGCCATCAAAGCAATTGAAATGATGAAGACATTTTGGAATATTCAGTTTGCCAAATTTAGATAAAAAATTATTATTTGCTAGATGAGCAATCGAAATGTTGTGGTATAAATTGATATAAATTGATAGGGGAATATTTTCAGGATAGTTTTTCTTGGGAAAAACGGATTTAGCTTTCTACTTCTTTATCATGATACAAAAAATTTCGGAATCTTCCAAAGAAAGAAAGGAAGCAATAATTTAAAAAAGTAACTCTGTACAAAGATGTGCAGATCATGCGAGAAAGTAACTTTCAGACACAAACTGGAAGAGAAAGCTCTTTCATACTTTCATACTTTTATACGAACACTGAATTATACAAAAAACACTTCTCTCTATTCAAAATGTATTGTATGGAATTGAATCATATATCATTCACAGGATTTCTACACAGTATAGTAAATGAAAGTGATACTTTCACTTATATTGAACACTGCCACTCAACTCATTCATAAAATTACAAGTTTAGATCATTGAATGAGTTTAATCTATGTCATTAGTAGTGTCATCAATGAAACTCCGTAATGACATTCCTTAGCCTATTTGATCAAATCAAGATGAAGAAATAAAAAGCCAAATTCTTTCTTTCCCAGAAACTAATATATTCTGAGGGTAAAAATTATATAACCTTATTTATAATTTGATAACAACCGATAAGGTTTTCATCTGTACCTATTGAAATCCCATAATCTGATAATCATTTACGTTTTTGATGTGTGTATCTAATTAGCTGAAAATCACTGATTGAATCTATAGATTGCTCAAATATCATCGCTTGCTAATAATGATTTTGTACTTTGACTTTTAATCTGATCAGTGTTGGTTTGTATCACAGTCTTTGTTTCCTCCTGAGGGAAAGTTCTGTAAATTAGTTTTGTGAACTACAATGCAATGTGGAAGTTTGAAAATTGTTTCGTCATTTAAAAGTGTTGAACAATCTCGGAAAATTGTCTGTCTCTCCCAAAAACTTCAAGTGACTACCTCAGGATATCGTAACCAATGTTCTCCCAGAGCTGTTCTAGACACAGAAAAATGTTTTTCTGAATCTCTGAAAATAAATTTGCACTAAATTACAATTCCCCTAGTGAATCATGAATGAAATAAAAAGTTTTAAATATTATGTATCTATGTTATGTTCACTTATTTCCCTACGTATCTTATCTATAGTGCTTTATTTATTTATGAAGTAGCTCAAGTTCATTTTTATTTTGCCAATTTACGTCGAGTATCTACATTATATGATTAGCGATCATCTTGGTACACACGTCAAATAATTGATTACCGTAGGAATCTCTGATTGTTTGGTAAATAAAAAAGTCCAAAGTACTTGCTACAATTGTAGGTGTGGCCACATAACAATCCTCTCACTGTAAACTACCTGGCAGATAACCTAAATGAACGTTGTGAGCGTGGAAGGAAGTTGAAACAAATGTTACCCCAATTCTTTAAAAGTTATGAGTTAAGTATAACATGTAGTTAGCATCCAAAACTTGTCTGCCATCCATACACTTTCAGGCATGTTCATTTGTACACATCGACTACAGTTTGTATGTTTATAAAGTAGCGATTAGGCCATTGAATTGTGTAAAACTATTCAGAGACTCATACTATAATATGCTATATGATGAATTAAGACGAAGTCAATAGCTTTTTTTGATGAGCTAATTAAAAAGTAAAAGTTTTCAGAAAATGTTGAGTTAGTGTAAGGAATTGCTACTGAACCAGAACAAATGTTATCACCAACATAATTATACAGATAAAACCATAGACACAATAATGTGAACTGTTTTTTATGATTCTTTTGCATATATTTCACCTGCGGACTACCACTGCCTCAAGGCACCATGTGACAAATGGAATCCCAGGATTTTCACAATGCAAATATGCAACACGTAAAACATCACGACGTATTTGACGTTGAAGGTATAAGTAACGTAAATGCCAAAATGTGAATCTCAACATCCCTTTTTAGTTGTTGGCGTTAATGTATTCTCTTTAAAGACCAGTTTATATTATGACGCCAATGGATAGAACTAACAAAACTCCTCCAGAGCATGGCGCTAATATAAGCACAGGGTATAATATGAATTAAGTTCCTTCGTTGATATAATTTAAAATTATTGCTGTGGTAAAACGTGAAGACATGGATTGCATTTTATTATCAGCCTTAAATAATACTTTTTGCGATTTTGTCGGGCTTACTTGTAAGCTTAATTGTTGTTCAATTGTAATCTATAATAGTCAAAATTTGTCCGTATGGACGTAACTTGAAAAATATAAATAATGATCGACCTCAGTCTCTGTCGTACTTCCATCTAAAAGTATGTATTATTTTTCAAAATTTTTTTATGATAAGTTTAAAAAAGTCACCTATAAAAAATGTTCTTTCAATTGCTTTGTAGAAAAGAAATTCAAAATTGTTGGATCTCTCTCAGTTTTTTAATTATGAAACTTTGGTAATCATTTCATTCTTATTTTGAAAAGTGCATCATGAAGAGACGCAAGTTCTTTCGCCATAACTTTCAGCCCTTTTTAAAATTTACCCTGTTGCGACTGTAGTGTCACCCTTTTATAGCATATTTTAACGGACACTTTTTACAGACGGTCCTCCTTATCTCTACCCTGTGTTAGGGAACAATCAGCATGGACTCTTGGCCATACCACCTTTGATGTGGAAAAGTATATAGACGACATTTTGGGAAGTGACGATAAGTGGGCAAGACTCGCGAAATGGTTTTGGACAGGTCCGCACTTTTTTATATCCAAAATGCTCATATAATTTTGATATACCTTACGGAATTG
This sequence comes from Leptinotarsa texana, assembly GCA_015342105.1. Classification (NCBI taxonomy): domain Eukaryota; kingdom Metazoa; phylum Arthropoda; class Insecta; order Coleoptera; family Chrysomelidae; genus Leptinotarsa; species Leptinotarsa texana. The sequence goes on along the minus strand of WOGN01011308.1, from coordinate 6,662 downwards.
ACCCAAATTCAATTGATATAATAATTCTTGTGCACATATTCTATCTGGTTTTATGATTTTTTTCAAAAAATCTCAAAACAGCCGAATTATTTCTAAAATCCCCAGTTGGATTACAATAGTTCAATCACTGCAATATGAACGAGAAATTGTCCAGCAATCAACTTTTTGGTATGAACTTTATGATCTACCTCTCTTAAAATAAATGTGATTTTGTATATTACTAATTAACCTTTCAATCGAATTACTTGTTCTTTATTTAAAAATTAACGTTCTCCTTGCAGTTTAGAATGAACTCTCTTTTTCAACATAAATGCATTTGTATATACATTGATAAGTTCTATCCAAATATCAACTCACTTTTGTTACTCCAATCTTATTCTTTTTTAGTAATACGTTCACGTTTTTTACCCTCTTGAAATGTCAATATCATGTAGTTGACCCCCTTAGAATCCTTCTAAGTTTCCAGGGTAGCTGGTGATTATTATAAATCTATCCGCGCCAATTGAAAAATCCTTTGTAAGGAAAACACTAGAAATACAAATTGTTCACTTTAAAATATTTATTCGTGTCTCCAAATTATTATTTTATTCTTTCGTCTTTTTTGGCAATATTTTTCTGAGATTTGAAATTCCTATTTATATATTTCAATGTATAAAATAATCCTACTCCATTATATAACTTCAATAGGTGAGATATTGGGAAATTTTCACATGGATGGTATAACTGAATTGTTCAATAATACAAATCCTGCAATGACATTTGTTCCTACAATACGATTCTCAAAGTTGCTTTGGAAGTTTACTTCCAAGGAGGAAATAAAATACACAAATTCATTTTTGGGCATCCTTAAGTTACCGAATGTGTCAAGAGTTCCATTTTGAAATGCTCTGAAATAACAGTGCAGAGATTCATTATTTAATTCACAATTTGTATTGGAATAGCTCACACAAATGTCACAACTATGAATTTTCAGTAATTTACTTATTAAGTGGTCCTTCGGAAACTCATTTTGGATTTTGAACTGTTATTTTTATAACTATTTACAGCACAAACATGTCCACCACCTATTAGTTTTTCCATTATTCCACGATACGCACAGAACACAGGTAACATATATGTTCTAACAAGAGCAAAGCCAAAAGCAGAATGAAAAAGTCTATCACTTCCCAAAATGGCGGACACATCAACACAACGGATATGCACGAACTTCTCCCGCCAAGCGAAGTGACATTGCTGATTGTTACCTTTGCTGTGCCTCCATACTAACAACTCAACTGAACCGCAGATTGTTTACTATTCTGTGATTGAACTAGGGACGCAAAGTACATACACGTAACACCAATAACAAGGGACTGATGCATAAAGGCGCGTATACACGACCTCCATCATCCATGTGATAATTGTCGTCTGTCACGTTGCTTCACATTAAACCATGAAGGCATTGACTTCGTTTTAATGCATTGGTCGGACGTGACCAGTGTCGCGGTTTTCTCAAACTCTTGTCACCTGGAAATTGCAAAATACGTCCAAAGAGGCATTTTGAAATTTCTAACCTTGCACCAACTCTACATAAAAAGAGGCTATCGACATACGATAAAAAATGTTTTGTCGTTTTTTTTTTTCATTTATATGACAATAATTTATGCAGCGGCTTCTCGTCAGAGGAGGCAAGGGAGGCTTAGCCTCTCCATAAAATTTGAGGCTATTCATCGCAATGAATTGAAAGATATTGCCAAATAATGATTATTTTTTTCTAAAAATGCTAGGTTTTCATTACTTTACCATTCATTTTTAATAAAAATACATAATAAATCCGAAAAAATACTATCACTCACTACGTAGTACGTACCACACTGTATCCTGCATCAACAACACTCAAACGCACCGCCCACGAACGAATAACGAATGAACCATCAACCTGAAATAATAAACGCCATACGTTGCAAGGGAGCCAAGCCTCCGACCGCTTTAAAATACACAAGCTCTACGAGACCGATCCAACCAGCGACATACGTCCCGATTTGTAATTTCAGTAGCAGAAATTGAGGCGTTAGAGGAGGCTAGCCTCCAGTTGGCTGGACGGGATACCGTGACCGACTGGGACTGAAAAATATTGCGGTAAATCGTTTTAGTATTTCTTGATAATATTTGTTATTTGAGTATAAAACAGGCAGTATTGTATTAAAACAGTGCTTTTTGGTAATGTTTTTAATGAGTCTTTAAAGTGTTTTCTTTCAATTTCAAGGTGTTCTCAGGTTTTCACTTTTCGGTAACTTTCTTTTCATTTATTATGGATAAGTTGGACGAAATTAAAAAATCTGACGATATCGTCGATTGGTTGCTGACAAATAATTTTGAGTCTCTATCTTATGATAATAAATTTTACATTATTAAAACTCTGGGAAGGCCTCAACCAAATTTGAATTCAAGTAAAATGTTAGATAATCGACAAAATCGAGGATTTAATATTAGTTGGTACGATAAATGCGATTGGTTAACCGGCTCCATTGAACGAGAAAAACTTTTTCGTTGTGTTACCTCGTTCTACAGAAAGACATTTTGAATCTAAGGAGCATTTTTTTTTCTTGAAAATTAGAATTGTTTAGCAAACTAAATGTAGCAATAGCTTTATATACATAATAATCAGGTTGGGGAAAATCGGTCGAATTTAAAAAGACTTATCGATATTACGACTTACTTGGTTTCTAATGAATTCGTTTTTTGTGGACACGATGAAACCGAAGATTCGATTAATCGCGGCAATGACAAGGAACTTTTAATGTTATGGGACAAATATGATTCACAATTTGGCACTTTTTAAAACGGTAGCGTTTTTTCGGGCATTACAAAAATCATCCAAAATGAGCTTATAGACAGTGTGGCATATATTATTAAGGAAAATATAAGCAAAGACCTATGATGGGGCTGCGGTCATGTCCGGCTATTTAAATTCTTCACAAAGTAAAATGAAGTCCATAGCTCCTGATGCACTTTTTACGCATTGTCATGTCCATGCCCTAATTTAGTATTGAGCAAAGCGTGCAACAAAATTTCGCGGTGGGCCTTTCTGTGTGTATATACTCTTTATGACTTTAGCCTCCCCTGTTCTCCAATGCACGAGCCGTCACTGTATTTATGACTTAAATATTCAGTACATTGATTTTTTCTATTAACACATACTGGTTTTTGAGAACAATAGGTTTGTTTTGGTTCACAATTCTGTACAATTCAATCATGCGCAGTTATTAGAATGTATTTTGGTTCAGTTAGAATCGTTCTAGTATCGTTGACAAAGTGTTTTGGTTTCCTCAGAACCGATTCGGAACTATTCCAGAACAGTAATTATTAGTTCGTACATTTGAGTAAGGACCGTTCAGAACTTCGATTTTGCTCTTGCGCACTAATAACATTACAATACTGTCTCCGGTAAAACAAAGAAACTCGGAGAGTTCATTGCAACCTGCAAATAGGACGAAATTATTTATCAACATTATTCTTATATCATAACAGATAGACGTGAAATGTATATAGCAATAATAATGATGATTATTATTATCACATCTTTTACAATTCCAAAAATTTATTCTTGGCATGTTTTTACCAAACTCATTGGTATAATATTACAAAGAGAGGACAATATATTTTCAATTTAATTTTGGATAACCGAAGATAACGTCTCAGTAAATTCATATCACTCTCATTTTTTTCAAAAACATCATTACACTTTAATTACATATTTGCTTAAATTTTTCACTCTTGTCTTTAAATTCAACTCAAAAGTCAAATGATCGTTATACTAGAGTAGAGGTACCTAACCTCCAATCTTTGTTTATACACTTGTCAGAATTTTTTTATATGTTTTGGTTTTTTACTTGTTGGGACCGTTACAGAACTGTTCTGTGACTGTAATGTTCTGCGCATTGACTCGGCGTCGATTCGGGATGGTTCAATAACAGTTCAAAATACAGAATCAAAACAAACCTAATTTCAACTCTTCTGACATTTATTTTGACAGATTTGAAGTTGACATGCAAAAAAGGCCTAATTGATTGTTTTCAATGTTTTGGGAAAAATATAAGTTCCTGCCCTTCTCTCTATTAGATATAAAGATCACAACTGTTATCTGTGCAATGTTTTCAATTGTCCCATCACGGCTTGTTTCTGTAGTTGTCTGTGCCATAATAAATAAAGAAAATAAAGTGCAAAGTTCTCAAATTTATTAACATATTAATTTTCATTCACAAATTCAAATTTCTTCACACAAAGTGTAATACACAGCATAGGTTGTTGTTATATATTGAAATGGACTGAAAGTGGACGTTATACAGTGTGGTATACAAAAACTATACATGTTCAACGTTCCAGGGATATAAAGCTGAAAAAATTTCTAAATTCATCATTTCACAGGAAGAAATGTGAACAGAAAATCAAACTTCACTTTGTGAAAGAAATATTGAATGACGGCAGACCTAAATACTACTTACTATCAATCATAATAGTGTAATATTATTTTTATATGGCATACTATAGTTTTTAGGTTCCAGTCCTCAAATTACACTCTATAAAACAAAATGGCAATGAAATGAGTGCATTGAAATCACACAGATATGATGAACAAATATATATTGAACTTTCAGAAGATAAATTAAAATAAATACAATGTTTATATACAATTATTAGTGAGGTAATCTATTTCCTCTTGAGATAACAAATATTTCCTACTACACGGTAAGGAACTGTCTTAAAATTATTCACTGGTTCGAAAATGAACCAAAAGTCGAAATGAGTACATAATAGGATGCTAAATGAAAGTTTTTCTCTGAAAATTATGTATTCCTGATTGGTAACCATAAACATGCCAGTAGTTGCTTGAAGAGCAAATTGTTTAACTCTGTGAAAATTAAGTTGTTATCAAAGCAGTGAAAAATTTGCCTTTTCTGGAATTAATATTTTTGAAACTGGGTTATATATCGTTTCCAGTGACTCAACTGAAGAATACCACTCACAATTTATCATGTTTCTCTAAAAATCAAAAATACCCATTACAAAATTTAGCATCCTAGTATTTTATTGTCTAGATCACTCCAGACATTTCCGGCATAACTCAATAGTGGATATTTCTGGAAAGGTTTCGAATATACAATTTTCTACCGAGTTATCAAACTCTTTCAAGTCTTTTCCACTGTCCCCTTGGACACTTCCGGCGGCTCATATAGGGTCAAAGGTGGACTTATCGTGATTGGCTGCTGTTCGAGCATTGCCATGAATATTTTTATCAGGTTAGTGATACCGATGAGGTATCCGTCTTCGTGATTTCCGACTTTCCACTTGGAGTTGTGAGTGATTTTAACATTCTCTGGTAGAACGATTGTCTTAGCAAAGTCGATCAACCAAACGTTCGCGTTGTAACGATCGTGGACGAAGAGGAGCGAACTGCCAATTACCTGGAAAAATAAAATGTAATACAAAATGGATTGGTCGAGAAGATATTATCTATTCGATTTAATTTTGTCGGCAGTGGAGAATCTGCCCTACCTGTCCCCGGAGCGGGGACCATCTAAGGATTTGAGTACTCGAAACAATAATACAATATTTGTTCCATATTTTTTCAATGAAAATTACCAGGAGCAACTTGTATCCCTATTTCTCACGAAATAAATAAATTCCTCTTTGATCCAGGGTCTTACTGATATTCAAATATACAAAAGAACCTTCCCTGATCAGTGGATAGGTAGGGGAGAAACATTGTTATAGCTCGTAGCCGTAAATCACCTGATCTTAGGCCTTTAGACTTCTTATGGGATTGTTTACAATCTAAAGTCAACATAATGGGCAATTTTTGTGACCTAGAAGACCGAATCAGGCAACAAATGTAGGATATAATCCCAGCTTTGCTACAAAATGCCAGATAGGATTTTGATGCTGGATGGAGTAGGTCATTGTCTAGCGGTTAAAAGAACATTTTTTTGGTTTTATAAGTAATGGTCGCATTTCAATAAATTATTATTTTTATGTATATATTATTTATGAATTATTTCTGAAAGAATACATTCACGTTTAACTTTCTATTTGAATACAAAAAAAATCTTTTGATTTATGATAGTGTTCCATTAAAAGACAGCAAAGAAGGTAGGTAGGTCACCTTTTGTATCAAATCATCATTTTGAAAAATATAATATTTATTGATATTGTTTATTTAGTGAATATGTGCCAATGTGCTATTTCATGGATGCACTGGACAGCAACAGGTTACCAAAGTTATTTAGTGACCCGCTGTATGAATTTTCATCGTTATGAAATGTATATTAAAAAAAAACTGAATTTAATTTTTTTGATAAATTTTTGCTCTCTGTTCTCAGTGGCATGTTCCTAAAGTATACAAAACTAACATGAATATTACTGGAGTTGTTTTTAAAACAAGTAATACACTACAGAACCTTTTGGGAAGTCCAAAAGACAAAGTCGAGAATTCGAAAAAGTCTGGAATTTACGAAATTAAATGTAAGGTCTGCGATGCAAAATATTATGGACAGACAAAAAGATCTATCTAAGTGAGATATAAGGAACACATAGCACACCTGAAAAATCAGCAGTCGCCCATCATATTTTGCAACAAAACCATTCCATAGACTTCAGTTCATTAAGATTAGTTAGACAAGTTA
>WOGN01011307.1:0-10068 GCA_015342105.1 Leptinotarsa texana | reverse complement strand
ATAATAATAATAGGACTAAAATAATAGAGTGAATCTATTGAGAGTTGAAGTATTACTTATTCAAAGATTCAAAACTATGAATAAATAATATGAAAATTGCAAATATTTAATCACTTTGGCTGAAATTGGTTTTCTTCGTATATGATTCTTTATGAAAATCATCTAATTATTCATAAAATGTACCTGCAAAACTACATTTTCACACGTTTGCACTTTTCTGAGAGAAAAAAAACTGAAAGAAACTAGTCGGTATCTGAAAATACATTTTCACAATGCGAAGTGGTCAAAACTCGTAATCCCCATCCATTTTTCCATTGGCTGGTGTGGACCTTCGGGAATGGTGAATTCGTTACATTTCTTGTAGAAGTCGCTGCGCTAGTAATATTTTCCATAAATCATCGTCTTCGGACCTGACCTGTCGAGGAATGTTGGAAAAATTCCGAAACTTAACAGTTTTTCCGTAAAAACATATGGAGGCATGAAATGAATTATTATTAGATCCTCGTTGCTCAGAGAGTGCCTCCGCACGTGGAATATAGATTGATAAATAATTGATTCTCCAGAGAAAAGCATTATACGCCAATTTCTCTTCACGGGTGTTCAATTATATCGTGGATAGAACTACTTTTTATACTTGGCTTTTGATATATCATATATTGGAAAATTAAATGTTTACACTCGCTCTTCTAACTGAACTGAGAAATTAATCTTTTTTGTGATTCGTGATTTTGGTGATTTTGAAAGATGTATTGAGGCTTTCTTCGAAAGAATTTTTTTGTGGCCGATATGAGCAAGAATATAAGTCAACTTTTTTATCAGTACAGAGTCTCCAACGACTACACAGTAAAAATAAAAATCTCAAATTGAAGAACATTATCTCGGTTTGAAGAAATCTTGCTCTCCTATATTCATGAAGGAATATTTCTATAAACTGGAAAATATATTCTCTCCAGTTTAATATGATTCACCAATTCAAATGGACTGAATAAACGCTTCTTTCAAGTGAAAAAAATATTCCACCAAGATTGTGCATACATTTCAATAGAAATCATCACATCAGCTCATGAGAAGTATGCATTCTTCAGTCTGAGAAAAATTAATCTCGAAGCAAATCTTTTTTGGGTTTTGAAAGAATGATATGTTAACTTGGGACACTATTTACATATCTCCGTAGGAAAAATCAATTGTTTTCCTTTGAAGATAAGCATTTTTCATTCGAACGCTTTCTTTCATTTGTATAAATCGAATAAACTCATTCACTTCATCAAAGATGAACGTATGCTTCTGTTTATAAACTGTCCCTCTCATATGGTTGTCTTTAGTTACTTGAATCCAAAGTATATCATCTGTACTATGAACAGCTATAAGTGTTAAGGGAAGAAATTAAATAATACATTATATATTATGGTTGATATACTTGAAGCAATTCATGAATTTTATCCTGAAAAAGGATATGACAAAAAATAAAACGTTATAGAAAACTAATTCGCTATTTGAATGAAAGCATTCACTGTTTTCACGTTTTTGGAAATTCTGATTTCTCCTCCAGTGGGTTTAGTAATATTTCTTTCTATTTCTTACATTCCTAAAAACAATATATTAAATAATTTCGAGCTGAATAGGGTATATTCAATTTGTTCTCAATGAATAACATAAAAACATTTGTGAAGATAATCTGACATAAAGCTATTTGAGGTCGTTATCACTTCCGTTATGTGAATAAATTACAAAAAAAATTCCTACCAGTAGATGATTCTATCGATAGTGACTTGAATTCATTTAAAACTAGTTCATTACGTGGACAACAAACACTAAATTCGTCCATAACTGAATTTATGTTCTTAAATAACTCAATCTCATTTTTCCTAGTAATGTTGATTGCAGTATTGTCAAAATACATAGTTATGAGTCAATCCCACACGAATTCAGGTAAGTCATTGATAGAAATCAACTGAACTGAAATCTGAAATCAAGAGTAAAACTTGGCCCGAAACAGATCCTTGTAAAACTCCTAATTTCACATCATGAGGAACTGATGTAATTCCATTATGTTCAACCATCAAATTACGGATTTCCATGTACGATTTCATCCAACACAACCCATTATTGGGAAAATCCATTACTCCTAATTTTTTAAATAGAAATTCGAAGGAAACAGTATTGAATGCTTTTGTTGGGTACAAACAAAGTGAAACAATTGGGTTATTGATATTGGTCAGTAATATAGTTCAACAGTTGGTTAGATGCTAATTTGAATGAACCTACGTCGATTATTGCAGAATAGACCATTTTGTTCAATTCAGACCTGAATTATCCCACCTAGTGCTTTCTCAAACAGTTTTGAAAGAAATTCAACGAAATTCGCATCTGGAAAAAATACCCATTAAAGGACTGGTTCAGCAATTGGATTAATAATTTGTTTCACGGTAACTCGGTAACAATAGACATCATGAATACCAGCTGAATAGTTGTTCATCACATAGTCTGAAGTTTTAAAAAACTTCAAGCGCTAACTTTTTTGAAAGATCGAAATGATTTTGAACGTCAGTATTCTTTGCGAAAGTGCATGGTAGAATTAAGTTTCGTCCAAAATGATCTAGTTGTGTTAGGCGCTGTAAATAAATTCCTGACAAACAAAATGTGAGAACTATATATATTATACATAAAGAGATTCATCAATCTGAGTGTTATATAATATACATACTTCCTTCAATTTTTCTCCATGTATGTTTTTTTTATCACATTGTATAACGGTAAATTTAATGGTACTTTTCGTAGATTTTTTTGGAGAAAAGTGAACAAATGCCACTTTTCACTGTATATAATTCTTGAATAGCAAGAGAGAACTGGCCGATACTTGATAAAAAACTGTAGTTGAACTAACCAATGCAGTTCATTGTATGATTTTCACTAAACAAGGTTTTACGAAAACCGCGACACGTGTATCGTGTCAAGGTCAAACATAAACTAGAACTCAAAGTTACTTCTGAATTGCAACCATTTTATACTCCAACGTATTACCTACTATATTCCTAATTTCTGATGAATGAATCTATCTGAAAAGGTCAGGTATCAATTCATTAACTATATCATAGATTTTTCGAAAGTACCGTAAATATATCTAACTTTTTTCACCTGGAAATTCAATAATGGCAAATTATTCAATTCAGTTTAGTCGTTGATACGATATTGCGAGTTTTTGAATTTGTTCATTTTTATACCCTCCGACAGGTAAATTTCAAACCTTTCTTTTGGAAATGGAGGTGCTTGTATTCATGGTTGAACTCATGTCCCTCTGTGATTAAATGAGTGGCATGTGTGGAATCTATTTTTCCATTCTTGAAACTATATTTGTGTTCCTTCATGCGGGCTTTGAACGTTCTTCCAGTTCAACCTATATGAAACATCGGACATGACCCACATGATAATTTATATACTCTAATTTTTTTTCTGAAACAAAGCTTTTATCTTTGTTATTCTTAATGTGTATTCCTGAGTTGTTGTTGAAGGCAATATTCACGCAATATATGGTTTTGAAAGCATTATTTGCATGTGAGTATTGCTTTCAAAACCAACAACCACTTAGGTTGCACGTTAAGAATAACAAAGAAAAATCGGGACTGTGTTAAGTATCATGTGGGTAATATCCGATATTTTATATAGGGTCAAGCTGGAAGAACGTTTGAAGCCTGCATAAAGGAACACAAATATAGCTTTCAGAATGTAAAAATAAATTCCACATATGCCACTCATTCAATTACAGAGGAACATGCGTTCAACCATGAGGACAAACCCCTTCATTTCCAGAAGGAAGTCATTCGGACGATCAAACTGAATTGGATAATTTGCCCTTATTGCATCTCTTTATTTCCGGGTAAAAATAGTTAGGTATATTTACGGTTCTTTCGAAAAATTTATGATATAGTTAATTAATTCATACCTGACCTTTTTAGGTAGATTCATTCAATAGAAATTAGGCATACGAATATGTAATAGGTTAGAGTATGAAATGGTTGTAATTCAAAAGAAACATTTAGTTTCAGTTTATGCTTAAGAAAGCTATTGTATTGTAAAACTTCTGTCGCGGTTTTAGTAAAACCCTGTATTGTGTAAATCATTCAATAAATTATAGTAATTAGTTGTTTCTGTATATAATTCTTTCAGAAGAGGAAGAAAGATGGTCGCTATATTTGATATTGCGAACTCGATTAGGAAAAAGTGTTTTAAAAAATTTGATACCATAGGAAATTTTGTCATTTTTATGTCCAAACAATGAGGACATGAATAAATGACTTTAATTTTCCTCTGTGTTCTACAAAAACAATTACAAAAGATTTCTGAGGGAATCAAAACAAGATAAAAGTATATACTCATCTCACTGAATATTTTTCATATTCCAATGATTCCAAAACTCAATAGTTATCGGAAAAAACATTCAAAAAATCATACCTAGCACATAACCTCAAACAAATGCCAAAGCTTGTAGAAGAAGTCCACTTTTAATTCATTCCTATCCAAATAAATGGGACATTAGTAAAAAACTCAATTATTTTTTTTCTGAATTCTACTGTGAGGAAGCGTACAAAAAGTTATCCCCACCACGTAACCTTATACAAATTTCAATATCCGTGTAGAGAAAACCACTCTTCTCTTATATTCACTTCCCTATCGCAGGCAGATCAAGATTCACAATTCAGATTCATAAATAAATAAATGACATGAGACCAGGTTAAATAAATTCAAAGACTATCAGGAAACAAGAGAACGTCTTTGAATTGCAGGATAATTCAGTACGCTCGGCGTGGAATACAGAGACCAAGAAAATTGAAGTGGTGGAAAAGAGTGAAACCGTGTAATAAGACAAAGGTGTTATCATGCAATATGTATGAGGTATGAGTGGATTTTTGTTGTGGAACAGGCCATTCCAGAAGTATTTTTGGCAGTTTTCTGGCCCTGCATATCGGATGAGGATGGCGAACTTCAATGAAAATAATGAATTTGTTTTGTCTGCGATGAAACTGATTTCAGATTTATTCAAATTTGGTACCACTTTCGAAAATCAGTCCCTTTATGAATGAAATATTGACAACAGAATATTTCATTAGTTTGGACTTCCATTTTCTAATATGATATAAATTGATTCAAAATCCCCGAAAGGATCTGTAAAAAATTAAAATGATTAGCTGAAAAAAACAAAATAATAATCAAAAAACTTAAATTATAATGAAATGAAGTACAAACAACAACAAAAAATTAAAAAATTTTAATACTAACCGAGATGAGAACTAAAAACATTATAAACAAGAAATGAAAATTAAATATTAAAAGATTTCAAACCAAGTTACTTCACGATAGTTAGTATCCACAATCGTCTTCGGGTGATAACTAGTCTCATTCCTACGAGATCTGATCATTTATACATCATTCGAGTGCTTTCACCTATCGCCTCTTTTCTCTCCCCGTTTCCTCGGTTTTGGCATGAGCTGACTGTTTGTCGGCAGTTGGTCGTGTTCCGCTTGATTAGTAGTTTTCATGTGTTGCGTATCTCTACGCTAGATTGTCTAGATGCGTTGTTGGACCACACATATGCGGCTTTTTTGAATTTTTTCCTGAATCAGTGTTCCTCCTTGTGGATGATTTCAGTTTAAGCCCACTTGATGTTATGTTGAAGTGTCCAAACATGCTCTACTACTCTTGATTTGCTGGTTTCTCCTCGATGTGTGTAATTTTTGTGCTCACAAATGCGAACTTTCAATGGCTTCTCAGTTTAACCGATGTATGATTCTCCGCACTCGTAGAGTATCCGGTAAATGCAATTCTTGGAATCGCGTTTGGTGACCGGGTTTTCGTGAGGCTGCTACGAATAGTTTTCCCAGATCTGAAGCAGGTTCTGATGTTATACTTCGAGCCAATTTTTCCCATCCCTTCCGACAATCCTCTGATATAGGGTAGTACAAGTACTGGTTGTGGCGGCTTCTCTTCCTTGTGAGGCTTTTGCTGTCTTTTAGCTGATGTATGTTCCACCATCACTTTGGAGTTACCATTCCGTTGAAGGTCATTTCTGATGATGCCTAATGCCTTTTTGAAATCTTCCTTTATATTACAGAGCCCGAAAATGAAATGCACACTGTCAAAGATCTTCAAATAAACGTTGATAACAGAATGTTCAGGAGAATATGTTTAACAATGAATCCCTTTTTTGCAGTATTATACGTAAATCGATTCATTTTCATTCAGAATGTAAAATTAAAAATTTTGTAAATGTGGAATGATATAACAAGCGTTATATCGAGTGGGTAAAATTTTAGGGGACACAGGTGCATATAACGAAAAGAATAACAGAAGAAAAAATTACAAACCCTAAAGTCCGTTATTTAGATTGAAAATTCAAGCCTCTTTTGAATCACAATACAAAAAAAATGGAAAATATTATTTCGGTTTTCCACTTAGATCTGATTCATCTGAATAGACTTTCAAAAAAAATTGCATTTTGTTATTGTCACGTTCAAAAGGCTGTAGAAATATGTTGAGAAACGTTTATTGAAGGCTGCTCTTCTTGGATTGCAACCGATTTCGGTTTTTTTAATGTAGATATGCATTTTTTATCACAATTCATACGTATCTGAATATAGTAATACTTTTGTAATTCCATCTGGTAGATTTTGGATATGTTTGAAAATATATGAAGCAATTTTATTGGCCCCACGAGCTGCAGTAGACTCATGCCACATGTAGCAAAATGCTTGATTAGTTTTGTTATCGTGAATTGTCAAATTGTAGGTCCAAAGCTGGCGTTCGTAAAACGCAATTGCATTCGACAAGAATGGTGTAGCCAAGCACTGCTGTAAATCCCAAGTTTAACATTGGACATTTTCAATTTCCTTTGCTACTTGTTTATCTCCTGCTTTTTGTTTATACGTTTCATCGGCTAAAAATAAATGGTAGTCTCGCTCAAGAGTAAGTTCACACTTTGCCACTAATTCCAACTTAAATTTGTCGCATTCATCACAAGTATCCAATTTTCTTGGTTTAATTGCTAATCACAAAGCATGACATTCTTGACTATAATAGCGATAAGTCACTCCATGTAGATATTCTTTTTCGTAAAGGTTGTACATCATTTTCATTGCGAAGTGCGATGGTAGATACTTTCTATCATTCTCTAGTCTCGTGTAATTGCTGTCGTGTGTAGGAAATAACAATAAATGTGTACGAACATCATCCATTGTTTCTGGGAGAATTCGGATGCTCGTCCCCTCCCCTCTTCACTAATTGATCCACATATTGAACTACGTTTCTTTCAACAAACTGAATTAACAAAATTGCCTGTTCCACCAAATTTATTGAGAAAATAAGTTTTGCACGTTTGTGATCGTGTACGAGTACCATCAATTTCCAAAAAATATCTGTTGGTTGTTTTGACGATTAGGGTATTGTGTTCGAGGTCTACTGACTGCTTTGTCAACCATCTCATCCAGCGATATAATGTACGCCGCTCTTGTATTGTAGGACTTTATGTTCCAATATTCCTTGAATAGAATAAGTCGGTTTTCATCAGCAATTTTTACTGGGCACTGTTGTACAAATTTTGGTAAAGGCAACATAGTTCTTTCGCTTCATCTCTTTCCACTTCGAGTGCTGTAAGAAAGTCCAGCATTTCGTCTTTCGGTTTTTTCGCGGCGAATTTTTTCAGTACGTTTGTACCACTAGAAACACTGAGATACACCTTCAACACAAAATTCACGCTTCAGTATGCCGGCGCTGCTAAAGATCAGTAGAAACAAAACGAATATATCGACGTACAATAGTTCTACGCACTTTAAGCGTAAAATCACCTAAGTCTGACTTATCTGATTTTTCACTGAAGAATAGCTAGTATGAAACTACATAAGTCTGACTTATATTATTATACCCATCGTAATCATAGCATTTAGGCTAATGTGTATATACACAATCATTTTTAACCTATTTATGTTTCGTTTTTGAATTATGTGATTTCACACAGTTATGCATCTGCAGTTATTCTTGACAAATATGACTTAATACAAAAATGCGATATTTTGACTTATGTGCTTATTCCCACTATAAGCAGATAAAGTAGTAGCAGTAGAGTGGATATTTATTGAAATATGGAGTCAAGAAAACTGATTTCATCAAAATGGATAAAACTTTTCAAATAATCTAATTAATTTATATTTACCTTTGAGAAATTTCTGATACGGCAATTATCTTTTGCAAATAATTTCAAATGTATCATTGACACATTCCAATCAATCTTCACATCCGCCCTGTTTCTACTACCGACAAGTGAATTAGAAACCCGTAGAACAAACCAAGGCATACTGGGATTGTTAATACCGATAAGGAATTCAAGACCGCGATCAGGGCCGAATCCCTTGTGGTCCTCCCAACACCATCCCGGAATACAAAAGCGACGTTTTGACCATAGAAGTGACATTTGTTATAAATGTTTTCACTTCGGGGGACATCTTTTATTCTCTGCCCGCCTCATTTCTAACGTCAGTCGAGACATGGGGATCAAAAGTGAAAAATGGTGCTTTAGGCGGTTGCTATGTTAACGTGTGTATACTGAAAATTGGAATTTAGAAACATACATTTAAAAAACAGTATATTGGTTGTTTTCAAAAAATTTGTTCACCTTGATCAGGTGTTTCTGTAGCTCAATAAATATTTATACTGCTGTGTCGTGGTATATATTGACCGATAGAGAATTTTGTACTCCATATATTGTTGCTATTGAAAAACTTTCGAAAACACTTTCCCACTACCAGAACAAAATTATGGTCTCCAACGTGCGTTCCGCTAACTAAGAAAGCGTCATCAGTAGATCTTTATAACTGAGTTTTGCTACTATGTTAGTGTTTTGATATGCTAGTGCCCTAACTACTACCTGTTAGTAGTACCTGACTACTATCGGTTAGTATGAAATACCTACTGTTATTGTTCCTATCCTAAACTACCAGTTTCTTCAATACCTCTAATTTGAGGTTGCTGTTCATTTATTCCAAATTTTAATTTTTTACCTTTGTCATTGAGCGAAATGAGTCGATGACATCAATAGCATAAGTAGATCATTCTTATTCTGTGACATAAAAATCGTAATTTACGAATGAATATTTTTTCTTATAATGCTAACCAGATGGCTACTGAAGTGCCCTAAGTTAAGTATCTTACGGAAAAACATTGATGTTTACTAGTGAGGATGACAGTGTTCCATGTAAGTGAAATTTCTGCCTTTCATTTGATATATTCTGTAGAAATCCTGTGAATGATATCTGATTTATTTCCATAACGAATGTTTGGAATACTAACTGAGTAGAGAAAAGTTTTTCATGTATGATTCAGTGTTCATATAAAAGTATTTGTTTCGAAAGTATATTTCTTTTGTGTAATTCAATGTTTATATGAAAATTGCTGTTTCAGAAGGGCTTTTTCTTCCAGTTTGTGTCTGAAAGTAATTTCTTTGCATGATCTACACATCTATACAATATGGAGTAGTAGGAAGCCAAAAATTCCCTTTCCACTCTTGAAAAGATAACTCTTTCAATTTACATGATCATCTCAAGTCGTATAATAGGCAACTGCCTAAAAATTGAAAATTTTCTGAATAATACAACATAATACAACCAAATTTACCAATCTGATATAAAAAAAAAACTAATCAGTAGAGTTTATTCTATAATTTTAACTGTAAGATTTTAAAAAACCGTGACACGTGTTACGCTATACAATAGCTTCTTCAATAATGGCGAATTATTCAATTCAGTTTGATCGTTCATAAGATGTTGAGAGTTTTTGAATTTGTTTATCTCCATACTCTCCAACAGGTTAAGTTTCAAACCTTTCTTCTGGAAGTGGAGTGGTTTGTATTCATGGTTGAACCCATGTCCCTCTGAGATTAGATGACTGGCATTTGTGGAATTTATTTTTCCGTTCTGAAAACTATATTTGTGTTCCTTTATGCGGGTTTTGAACGTTCTTCCAGTTTGACCTGTATATAACATCAGACATGACCCACACGATAATTTATACACTTCTGATTTTTCT
>WOGN01011306.1:0-10068 GCA_015342105.1 Leptinotarsa texana | reverse complement strand
TTAATTTTACTTGTATCTTATTTCACTATTATTTCATTTCAGATTATTTTTGCTCAATATAATTGTTATTTTCAGCTATTTATTTTCAATTCTTCTTTTTCAGTTGTTTCGGGAATTTCAAATCCTTTTACATATCAGACAATGGAAGTCCGAACTATTGAAATTCAGCATGAAACATTGTCAATCACCTTCAAACAAACAAGAATAGATCCCTGCAGGTTTTCCAAAACATTCTCTTGTGATACTACATAATTATATTTACCTTATAAATTTGGACCCGTTAGTGAATCAAATAAGTTAATCATGAGGGATTAAAGACATATATCTCAGTTCAACTAATATTGTAGCATATTCGAAATTTCGCTTCATATAGTATGATACTTTACAGAATTAATCAGGAAAAGAAGATACGATTGTGACTCATTAAGTTGACAAACCTACATACTCGAAGCTTGAATTTATTCATTAGTACATCTGGATGAACATAAATTATAGTATATACACAATATGTGATATTTACTCTTATAAAAATATTTTATGACTAATAATCATTTACTACTCCATTCGGAAAAACTTCGTCGACTCATGGAGGAGAGATCATCCGAAGTTGCCACATCTCTTCTCTTATTGATGACCTTTTTCAGTAGGTCTGCAACGCTTGAACTCAATAAAGCGTTGATGCAACTTGCGCTAGACGATTGAACCGTCGATTTTAATAGTTCTTTTTGAGTGATCAAATCTTGAGAGGATATGTTATTAGGAGATCTGTCCTTCGATAATTTCTTCAGATCCTCTTTCAGCAATTCAATCCCATTCTCGTCTCTTAGGGAGGAATTCTGAAATGTAAACATAATTATAAACCAGAATTTGTGAAACAAAATTAGTTTTATGATTCTATTATATGGAGATCACAATTTTTGACAGCCGACAGTTGTTCAAAACTGTATTATCATAGTTATTAACAATTGGAAGTTTATGAATTATAAAAATACATTTTAGCCACAAGTAGTTTCAATATCAATTATCATTGATATATCAATTATCATTGATATTGATTGCTGGAAAAATCCTGACTTGTTTAATTTGTGGTAAATGTTCAAAAAGTACCGAAAACTTATGTGAATTTCTGGAACTTCATCTAGCTTTTCCTAATATGACTAATAACCAGTCCGTGCAAAGCTTATTGTTAAATCATCTGAAAATGGAATTTTTGATAGGTGATGATCGACTGTATTGTCGAAACTAACTGACTGTTATAAGGAAACGAGTATAGCTGATGTACCAGTCAAACTGATAATAACACTGATGATTTTTAAACAAGACTCAACCTCTAACGGAAGCAAGAAACTCTTTGGAAGGTTGAAATAGATGAACCTAGCAGACCACTATTATAATATTCATGCAGTAATTGTTCACTGTGGTTCTGGCGTAGAATTTGGTCATTTTTACGCCTTGGTCGAAGACAAAACGGACTGGTTTAAGTTTGAAGATAGTCGTATCACGAAGTGTTCTGGCGATGCATTGAATTTATTGGAGCCTCTGGAAACACCCTACATTTTGTTTTATTAGAGAGACGACATTATTACATCAAGATCTTCATATGATGTGGTGCTGCAGGTTTTCCTGGTTTTCCTGCAGCTGAAAAAGCAAATGCGCCACTGGAATCAATGAAGTCGCCCCAGAGCGCCAACTAATTTTTAATGCTGTTTTTATTTTATTTTCATCGTTGTTTTAGAGATATAGTTGAACAGTGTTTTTCGAGGATATAGTAAACTTATGTAGGGTGTTTTGTCAAAAAGTGAATATTTGCAACAGCTAAAGACAGATGACGAATCTCATTTGGCGATGGATGTTTAAGGTTAATTCTGCAACGGACTGTCGGACTGCTTTGTGAAGTCGTTTTTTATATTCCTAAATCGAGCCTTCTGTTGCTCCCATAGCGGGCATTCTCGTTAATGGTGATGTCATGGCCTATACTTTATTTTATTGAATGCCTATCATATTCTTCACTCGTCCTCAAATTGTTTGGCATATGTGATCCTGTGCCTCACATTGACAAAAAACATGACAGGTTGTCTATGTTCTTCAGTCGTATTGCTCGCACCCGAAGTCTTCGATATACAATCCCGAACTGTCCTCTCAATTAACAGTGTAGTATTCCGATTGAATCCTAACCTTACGAAGGCAGTTCTTCAGTTAATTTTCCAGACAGTATTTTCATGGTGGTTTTCCTCATTTGGGTTTCTAGATATATTTTCACAATACTATTCAGTTCTCGATGAATAACTT
Organism: Leptinotarsa texana; assembly: GCA_015342105.1. Taxonomy (NCBI): domain Eukaryota; kingdom Metazoa; phylum Arthropoda; class Insecta; order Coleoptera; family Chrysomelidae; genus Leptinotarsa; species Leptinotarsa texana. Next base: position 7,779 of record WOGN01011306.1, on the reverse strand, counting down.
TCTGATCGGGTTCCGTAACGAATATGTTTATAATCACTCATACTGGGCCTAGATATGTAGTTAATTATCTGTATGTGGCAAACTCATCAGTTTCTTCATTTCCTGTGATGCTTGAATGTCCTGATATTCCTGCCTGCCAAGTTTTTCCACTTCTCAACAGTATTCTCAGACCAGTTTTCATGTCACTCCAAGTTCATCAGAGCCGCAAAGGCGACTTCATTTCCTGTGAAAATATTGATTGCTCATTTCGTTGAAGCCTCAGATTATTATTCTTCGAAGGTTATAAGATTGCCACCAGAGTCTGGAACACTATTGACAGAGCGGTTAGCTGAAATTCGGTTGGTGATGAAAAATGTCTCCTTCATTGAAAAAAACTGTGAACACATAACAACAGAAGGGTATAAATAAACTTCCAAAAGCCCATTGACTATCGCATGGAATTGAATTCGGCTCGGTTCGAAAATGATTTATCTATAATTTCCCTGACCACGTTAAAATATAATTCAATAACTTACACTCAACTACCTTTACGGTTGACACTAATGAAACGATTCTTCGCCGATAAAACACCGTAAAGCAATTCAATCGCTTAATAGGCCATGAAGAAGCTTTCAAAGTGCAATTTATTTGTTTTTACATAAAGAGATTGTCGTTCGGTTGTTCAAATGGCCATTCGAAAATAAAACACATGTTCACGTACGATAAATCCCATATTTCCTGGTCGGCAATTCAATGTTTATGAACAACAAAAATTATTCTGATATATAGTCGGTTATCTACGGATTCGTGATCATTTGTCCGTGACTATAGGTGATTTGTCACGTTGTTTTTTTCCCTTCGTTGTTTTGTAGAGTATTAACTGGTTCGTGTGGAAAACGTTTTAGGACATTTGAATGTAATTTGAAATCATCAATTAGTCGAAATAAATGATTACGCAGTCGAATGGGGAATTGCTAGATCAATTTCAATATTGCTCTCAATTTTACTCAATTTCAAAATTTGTTGGTTCAGATTCGAATCTTCACACTCCGTTTACGTTTTGAGTTCTTTGACCAAATACAATATATTTCATATTTCGTTATATCAACATATTAACAAAAAGCTTGGGATATTAAATTGATGGGGTATCTGGTAAAAAAGTGTATTCAATAGAGTGTCAAATATTTTGAATTGAAGGGGTTATATTTTTAGGAGTGATTAATTTTTGGGAAATGAAGTGTTTTGCTTTCTACTGCTCCATCTTGATACAAAAAAAAAGATGTGTATATCATGCAAAGAAGTAACTTCCAGACACAAACTGGAATTTTCAAATAAACATTGAATTATACGAAAGAAAAAAATTCTTTAGATTCAAATACTTATATATGAACACTGAATTATACAGATGGAGTAGTAGAAAGCCAAAAACTTTTTTCCCAGTGTCAATCTATTCCTGCCTGCCAAGTTTTTCCAGTTCTCGACAGTATTGTTAGTTTTCATGTCACTGCAAGTTCATCAGAGCTCCAAAGGCGACTTCCAAAGGCGATTTTCCACATAAATGGTTATGTAGAATATATACATGAGACAAGACAAAAAAATATTAGAACTTTTTTGGCAGGGACATATCTTTCACGCATCCATCAAGATGGTGTCTGATAATTACAGTGACACTTTTCCTTATTTTCACAAATGAGATAAGTGTTTTTGAATATGTGAATATGTTCATGACTGTTTTCCTCACCATACATCAATAATGTTCAATGGTTTATAATTAAAATGTTCTGCGGCTTTATGTATTCAACCTTACTTCTTAGTTCCTGAAAAGGAGCTAATGTAGTCTCGATGGTTTATACAGAAAATAAATAGCTTTACACATGTCTGACATAATTTCGTTTTGACTTCAAAATCGTATTTTGCACATCATTTCATATAAGTACAAACAAATTTTCTTTAAAATATTTTGATGTGGGTAAATGGATGATTTGAAGATGAATGTTGAATGAGAGATTTTATGTTTTACTTAAAATGAAAAATTGAGTTATTTACCTGATCCGAGAGAGTGGTTTTCACTATAAAAGAAACGGGTTTGCTTTAGACCACACAACTGAAGTAAAACTCATTTGACTCTATCATTATGTTCATATAATGTATGATATACACATGAATATACATATGCATCTATTGATTTTCTACAAATTTACTAGAATAGATTTTTTATTTTTAAGGATTATTTCAAACATCAGATACATAGATTAGTAAATTTATAAATATTTTGAAGGATTTGCGGTGGAACTTAGGGTTTACATATCAAACAAGTCCATTGGATTTATGTGATGATTGTCAGCTCAATGATCACTTAGGGTGCAAATTCCTGTTGACCGAAGGCTTTACAGAAAACGGTCCAGACTCTCTGGATTAGAGAGACAGGCTGGTATGGCCATCAGTAGTGCCATTAGTACCATACCGTCAGCGGCCATGGAGATCCTTCTAGATCTACCTGCTCTTCACATTTCAGTGGAGGAAGAGGCTAGATGGATAAAATATAGACTTGTGTACATTCCAACTGCAAAAATCAATTCGATGCAGAGCGCAACAGACTGTTGATTGACACTAGAAGTCACAGCATTCTGAAAATGACCTCTGACTTTATGCCTGCAACTGTCGACTACAAAATACTTTATAAATTACCTTTCACGAATAGAGATCCACTGGGAGGTGGATCCAGTACCTGCACCTTCTGCTTCAGGTGCAGGTGTTTTCAGTCGCAGACCCAGGATAGATATATCAACCTGCCAGGGACCTATGAGACTCTATTTCAAGCAGAAATTTACGCTGCTGAATTATGTGCAGAGATATTGAAAGAATCCAACCTCATACACAAGTCAATATATTCTCGGACAGTCAAGTTGAGTTAGAGGCTCTTGACTCCTACCTAGCAATGTCTAAATTGATAGAAGATTGTCTGTGGTCTGGATTCCTGGCCATACTGGCCTGAAAGGCAATGAGGCTGCTGACTCAGCGGATCAGAACCTGCCATAGGCATCGTTTTAGGCTTCGACAAACAAAGATTGTTTACGTGGATGGCAAAAAGATGTTGGTACTTCTGGCAGAATCTTCCAGGATTGGCTCACTCCAAGGCGTTCATTTACTCTTCGAAGCTTAATACCAAACGGTTGTTAGACTATAGTAGGGATATACTACGATGTCTAACATGCCTTCTTTCATGTCATTGTCATTTGGAAAATGATAAAACAGCAGAGCACATACCTTGTGCCTGCACCGCTGGGAACTGGATCAGCTTTAGATTTCGGCACAGCCTGACTTGAAAGACCACTAACAATACCAACAAATCGACTTAGTTGAGTAGCTGGGTTTATTTGGTCGAGTGTGAATAGGTGGGAGCCACAGAAAACCTATGCGGGTTGCATTGCTCACTCTAAACCTAACCTAACCTAACCAAATAATTACTGTGGTTGATTGTAAGACCAAGACAATAGGCTTATGGTATGAGAAATAAGATATATATATTATGTTTTCGAAAATTAGAAAGCCATCCAGAGAAAACTGCATCGACCATAATTTCATGTCCTGCCAAATCAGATTCTCCGATTTTGCCAGAATCTAACGGAATTATCATCTACTGTTCATCGGGAATCGGGAGTTTGAATTGATTTGAGTCGCCATAAACTCTCATGGGTTGAATTGAAAGATCCAATAGGACTACTCAATTCAAAGTCAACCTAGGCTAGCCTAACCAAATTTAATGTTGAATATTGTTTTAATTAACATCAGTGCCCCTGAAAACTGAGATAGGTCCTATGAATATTTTAGATGTGAAGCACTGGTTGGCGTTACGCTATTCCTCTAGCCACACTGACCTCGAATACCTATAGTGTATACAGTTGTCACATACTATCAAGTCATCAGTGAGTTAATTATATTTTTTTTATTATAATTGAAATGCGCATTCATCTGTACATTTAGCCCGCGTATAATTAAAGGGTACGTCTAAAGGGTAGGTAAAATCTACTCTCTTAGTAGATTGAAATTTAGACAGTTTTCAAAGCATATACTACTTTTAAATTGATTATTAATTGATTTGAATTTCACTTTCATGGAAAATTGTGCACTAAAACACTTTCTTGAATAAACAATTTCATGAAGACAGACAAAATTGTATTTCAAAATCAGCTGATAGCGAGTAGCGTACGAATGTTTTCCTTATTTTCTATCAACACAGACATAAAAAAAATTGATTATTTAATTAGTTTTCTGATGATGGTGGAATTCATATCGGAACATTCACTTTCGAAATTCATAATTTAAGACCTTCAATGACAAAATATATTGCGATAACTCTCTAGGATTCTTGAGTTTACTAGTATTTTGAAGTCGCATTGAATCATCACATGCATTATTAAATATTGCTGTCGATGTTTTACATCTGCCACCCCTCAAAATTTCTCAATACTGTCAAAGGCAAACGTTATGGTTATTGTCGAATGTAAATATCAGTCCTCAAGGAAAAACCAATGTATATAATGCCCTCTGTAAGTAGTACCACTGTGATTTGAGAGGGCATATAGATTGTAACAACAAGTACCCACATTTTCTGCTGCAAAATTGTCCATATCCATTTTTTGTAGAGGAAATTCGATGAAATCATTCAATTTGCCTCTACATATGCCTCAATATGGGGAAATTTGTGGAATGATAAGTACTTTCTGTATTTTCTCCCTTTCTTGCATTTAGAACACGTCGGTTTTTCATTTCCATCCAAAGTTTCTTCTCTTCTGAACGAATTCAAGCTATGCCACAAACTCAATTGTCAGTTCTTTGTGGTATGTAGACAAAGGATTAAATATTACTGTTGAGTGCCAAAAGTGGATTTTTATTGACCAACAAAATTATTTAAAATCTTAGAGCTATGCATCCTCAAATATGTGATCCATGACTCTTGTGCATTTCGGCTACTTACAGAGGGCATTATACAGCATACTGCAGACACCCGTATATTGGTGCGTGACACAAATACAACAATTCACGCATGTCACCAAGTTTACCAAAATCGCTTGTGAGTGGAAAAGCATACTCTTTGGAGATGCGTCCTCTTTTATGAGGGAAAGTTTTTTGTGCAACTATTATTTATTTGTTGTTGTGTTCAAACAAAATGACTATCTTTGTTACCTAATGTTACGTAGAATACTATGTTCGAATATCCTTGCAACAGTTAGACAGTACTTAAAATCGCCATATGCAAGAGCAATACAAAAAGTGAAATTATAATCTTCATTAAAGATAATGGCGGTATTATATAAGAAACATAGTAATTATAACGATCATAAATGTTCCTGTGAAAACAAAGTTATTAAGTAATATAACCGCTGTGCAAACACAATCTTGTATCTAACTATAACCTGAATATAATGAAGAAACTCTGAGAGCATATTATGCTGAAGTTTCCAATTATATTTATTTATGGATCAACGCCAGACCAGATATTCAGTGGAAATGTGATCGATATCGTCTTCGAATATAAAGATGAAATGTCTATCTTTAGTCCGTCTATTAGTAAGTTCCGTTGCTGAAAATGAGCGTAAGCTTTCAGACCAAAAAAACTCGACTCTTTCACCAACTATTTTTAGAATAAATCTTTTATATGTTTTGTTCTGTTTTTCCATTTTCAATTTCATATTGTTTGTGACACAATCTGAACACACATTTTTCTTCTCAATATAAACTTGTGAACATATCCATCATCTAGTTTATATAGTTTAAAAAAACTAAAAAACGCGCTTTCGAAGAACATGGAAGTAAAAAGTAAAAAATATCTTTTTAAATAAGCTTCAAACAATAACGAACGAAAAATACTAGTATTATTGTGAAAAAAGCGTGGGCGCTTCAAGACATATTTTTGTATATCAGGCGTCTGTCTCTTTTTTCACAATAATTATATTATTTTCGTTTGTTATTTTTCTAATTCTTGGTGAATTATAAAGATGTACTTTGACGTGACTAACAGACCCGTTTTCGATGATATTATAAAAATGATATAATCACAAGGAAACATACTTCACAAGAGACTGATCTAGAAATGATAAACGTACTACATTTTCGGGAATTGCATAGAGTAGAAATGAATGTGTGTATTTGTTATAATGGTGATCAAAGGAACAAATATTTTTCAATTATAGACTACAATCAAATTTCAAAAAGTTTGTAACGAACAAAAACATTGACGTTATGTTTTCGTTTATTACCGTGTTTGCATTAGAGAAAACCAGTTGTGTACGAGAATGTGATAACTGTAAAATTCATAGAGACTCTTCAACTCATTGAACTTGTTGAATAACTTATTCAGATGATCATACAACTATTTATTTTCGTCACTGTCTTTTTTCGAATATCCATAAATAATTCATCACAGAAAAATTTCCTGCAAATGTTTTTGACGACTCAACTGCAGGAACTGGAATAATGAAAATTCAATAATTCCTGTTCATGTAGAACACTACCTTGTACTGCATAACCCAAAACCGGTCTGCAAGTGTACCTGTTCCAATATTTGAAAATCAATTTCGGCAGTTGTATAGCTGAAAGCATATGCAGAATTTTCTTCTGTTGAGAATCCTGCACCGACAGCTGCAGGATATAGTCCAACGCACTTCGGGATATTAGCCAGGAGAGTAGTTATTTTCTGATAGAATTCAGTACATGAACCTAGTTCGAGCTGAGAATTGATAGAATTTCATTTTTCAACAACTATTTCTGACAAGGGTCGAACGAAAGATACTGAACAGCCCACTCATAATTAATATCAGACCAATATTCAGAGCGATTGATGAATTGGGTACAACGAACAGCTCAGGCCAACCAGTCTAATATTATATTTAGATAATCCTCTTCCTTATCGAAAAATTTAATTGATACATTCCTAAAACAACATTTTTTTATATTAATTTCTTCAATATCAATTATCTGTTTCCAACATGCCTCATTATTTTGTTACTTGAAGGGTGAAATTCCTGAATAAAGGGTAAACTCATCTGAGAAGATAATATCAAATAGCACCGGATTTTGACGGCGCACAAAAGAGAGATTAAATTTGTATTATACGTCTTCAATTCTGATCGATACTTTATCCCAAGAGAGTTTGTAATTATAGATTACTTGAACTGAGTAAGTTACCGGCTTATGTGAAACTTCCAGGGAGGAGAAACTTATCATGGAGAAGTACATACAAGTGTACAAAGGGAAGAAAGTAGGTCGGTCTAATTTCCTCAATAACATATTTTTTCTTGGATTTCAGATATTTCCAAGGATAAAAAAATATTTGTAATGAAAAGTTTTGATCATGGTTTCAGATTAGAGGGCTAACATGAGAAAATTAGAAACCGTACAAAGTCAGTGGAACTGAAAACAATTTCATTTTGGAAATTAGTTCCGAAGGTAATCGAAAATAATTTTCATCTGACATTATTTGATAATACAGAAAATAAGAATACGAAAAATTCATTCCGACGTTTCGTCTCCGACAAACTATCATCAATTTCTATTTCTTTCATGAATTGAAAAAGAGAATTAGTCGGAAAAAGTTAGCATTTTTGTGATACTACACTGATGTATCATCAGCAGTATTTATAATAATAATAATAATAATTTTCTGTGTATGTGATGATTACGATAGCGGTCTGATACATTCTTTAGTATCAAAAAGTTATACAGCTTTAAAAGAAGTTTACCCAATTCGAAGATAAGAGGATAAAAGTTATAGAAACTTAACATACTTAGGCCAACCCA
>WOGN01011305.1:0-10069 GCA_015342105.1 Leptinotarsa texana | reverse complement strand
AGAGTTTAGGCGCAAAGTAAGTAAATGATCTTTGTGTAACGACCCTGACCATTAGGGGTGTAGTATACTGATCTCTTTGGCGGGTGTGATACTGATGTGAAGGAAGCGTTGCCCTATGTCTATTTGTATGATATTTAGTGCTGCAGCATAAAAAATATCACTGTCATATGTCTAACAGACGAGTTTCGATGTATAATTAGATTGAATGTCGTGGATTGAATATCGTGGAAAGTTAATATGCTCAGAAAAGTCCAAGAGACATGGAAGGTTGACTTGAAGTCATACAGTTGTTGCAACGATTCAACAAATTACTTCTGAAAGGTAGCATTTGTGCAATATGTAAAACTAAAATAGAACTAGGACCACCCTCCAGAATAATAAATGTTCAGTACGTTTTAACTCTCAACTTCTGAAAATTTTATAAAATACGATAGGTTGTGACATAATTTTGATTCCCTATGAATATTTCGTTATCATGAAACATCTAATTATTGTTGATGCCAATGTGGTTTTCATAATGACTCCATCCTATGAATCGATCCCATTCACATAACAATTGTTCATCCGAATTCATGAACGAACAAAATTATAAAATAACAAGAATGATGAACTCCATTAAATAGACAGTTAAACGAGATGAGATAGACAAAATATTCCCTATTTCCTGTGCTGAAATTTTTCTCATGATAATGAATATATCCTTCACTGCAGCATTTGTTATAGTTGACTATAATAATGGTTTCATATGTTCCTGAGTGTATACTCTGATATGCACACCTTAGGTTTACTTACAGTGGCGACAATTAATACACAAAATATAGAGATATTGTACTAAATTCACCACGTTATACCTTTCCGACAGTCCAAAATACCCCCCAAACATGTCATACTTGAAAATTCGAAAAACTATTTCTTTCCCCTCAAAATTTGGTCTAGTAGTTGTTTTTTCTGATCAGAAACATAATCGTTATAATGCCATACGTGATATACGTACAACGTAATTGAATATTTGTAAAATTTCCTGCAACATTTGAACAATTTCTTACAGTATGGCACTAATTTTTTTGTAAGTTGGACTTCTATATGAAAATAATTTTCAAAAATGTATGTAGGGACATTCTTGTTCAATAAAATGAGGTGTTATGTCGTATATTTGTCAATCATTCCATATTCGCTTACTGTGACCATCTAATCTTCCTTTATGTGTATCTCAGTAGAATTTTAGAGATTTCGAGTTAATATTTTTTTGTATAGTTTCGATTTCTTCGATTTCTTCGACCCGTCACAGTGGCGTTCCCCCTTGAAGATATCAAAAAAATAAAAAATGGAACTACTTGAAAACGTGAGATTGAGAAAGAAAATAAGTATCTCTGCAATACATAAAACATTTTTTTTTAATGAAAGTGACTGACAGTGATAATAATTTTAAGGATGAAAATTTTGATTAGAAGTGTTTTTTTCTTTTTGACATTTGAGAATGTAAGTATAGATTTGACAGATTATTTATATCAGTTATTTTATTATTCATAGATCTATCATCATTATTAATGTATACCATTTCTTGAAAAACTCTTTTCAATTCGTTGGATTCTGTACAAAGGACAGTGGAATTGTTGTAATCCATTTTATAATCATTATCATTAACATGTTTTGATAATGCACGTCTGTTATGTTCCTCCTGCAATCACTTTTATGAGAAACGATACGACTTTTTAGAGTTCTTGACGTTTGTCCAATATATGATTTTTTATATTCCGTGGAAGAAATTTTGTACTCTATATTAGATTTTTCTTCATTTTCAGTTAGAATGTTCACTCTGCTGTATAATGTGCTTGAATAGTTTTTTCCGGTCAGTAGTATGTTGTCGTTGAGTTCAGATTAAACCGTCTTTGGAGTTTAGAATATAAAATAGGAAAATTGACATTTTGAAAGTTTCAAACTTCAAAATATCATATATGTAGGTACACATCACAAGCGTTAAAACCTGAACAGATTCCGCCAGCCAATTGCAGTTAAATCTGATTGGCCAGCGGAAGGAGTCTTGTTTGTTTTATCCAATAGATGCAAATGTGCGTGATGATCATATTTTGATCACGCATCTATCTTTGTTTGGATAACTTTGTAAGTTGGGTGGATGTAGTTCAGATCAAATTTATTCTGACGCGTCAAACCTGATCTTCGAACTAAGAGTTCGTCTCTAACAGAAAACAGGAATAAAAACATGGATTCGGAATGTGAAAAATAAGTGTAATGCACCAGAAATTCGTAATATAACAGCTCGTCACTCGATAATGAGAGTTGGAGTAGTGGGAAACTCAAATAGCTTTATGTCACACGAATTTGTAAGAAATTCCTGGACCAGTTAGTTGAACTCAGGGCTTATAAACAAGTAATTGTGGGTTCAGGTGATATCCTCATTACTTTTAAATTCTTCTTCGATCACTCAATTATTCAAAAGACAGAGATAAAGATAGATGAGTTTTTTGTCTAAAATGATGCAAAATCAATACAATCACATGAATAGTTACATAACCATATTCGAGTAGTTCATAACGAAAAAATATGTATTACGAAATATGTATATCTTGATATAATTCCAAGGGGTAAATTTTTCAGGAGAGAATAATTCTCGCAAGACGGAGAATTTATAAATTGATAATTTTCAGAAGTTCATATCTCAATAATAAAATGAATGGTTTGGAACAACTCAAATAGCTTTATATAATGAACTAATATATGACAAGATTGGTAAAGCAGTAGTTGGACTCTGGGTTTTTCAACCAGTAATCGTGGTTCAAATCATATCGACTGCAGTTTTTCAATCCTATTTTAGGCACTCATTTCAACTATTTGAATTTTTTTAGGTAGCTTCTTGTTGCGGAGTCGGATGAGTCTTGCTTCAAAATATTTCCGGTTCCACCCTCCAAACCAGTATTCGATTATCATTATACAAATCTTATATTCCAGATATACCTTACTTTTTTATTCACATCACTTCTGAAAACTAAAAAATTTCTTTGAAAATATGCGATCTCACGAAAACCCAATTACAGCACAAAATCGTCGAACTCCGAACAGAATAGCTAATTGAGGAAGAATTACAGAATAGTGAATGAATTCAGGTGACAATTATAAATGGTGCAGATGATTTTTCAATTAGCTAGATAATGAAGCGAAAGCAAAGAAAAATATTTTATTTATCAGTAACTTGTGTTTAATAATTTTACTTATCAAAAAAAGAGCTAAAAAATTACACAAATAGTTTTAGAATTTGAAACATTCGATATAGTACCTGCAAGGTGTTCTGTGGTGTTCTCAGATGTTTTCTGTTGCAATCTCGCCAAAGATACTTATACCTTATTTTCCCTTACAATCTATTGTGAGTTCAATTAGATCGCCTTGTCAAAAAGTAACAAGATAACTTTCGTAAATTTTGAAACCGATATCATAAAACGATATTTTTTTAAATACCATCCATTTCTTAAGTAAATCAGAACTTTTAACACTAAGTGATGATGATGTTTAGGTGGGCTTCGATTTCGAAAGTCTTTAAACAAATGTATCTGTTGAGAAGATTCTTCAAGAGGTGAGGTCCAGGGTGAAAATTGACTCAACTTCAGAACATCAATATATTTCAGAGCTAGAGTATTATGTATAGACAAAACGTATTTTCAATTTGGAGATGTCTTTTATCAACAAATATAAAGTCCTTACTGTAAAAACGATTTTTATTATACAAACTATACAGGGTGCGGCAAAAAATTAGGATATTATTCCTTGGACTATTCTAAGGACATTTTTACCCTCTGATGATTTTTAATAGGGCGCTTTGTTTCGAAGAAGTCCAAAGAATAGTCCCTTGAATTTTTGCCGCATGTGCAATAAATACCCTGTATATCTCACAGTTAAAGAAAAAATCAACGCAAACGACAAAAAAACAACTTTGATTTGCACATTCCCAAATATTCCCATATTGAAGACTCTCATTTATAATGGATTGAGAATATTCAATCACCTTCAATCGTATCTGAAAGGTGCATGCCGTAACAAGAAGTTTTGAAGATTTTTTTTGATAGAAAGCCTATTATAATTGATAAGAGTACTATGAAAATACTTTTTGGTTTGAATTATGTCAGACTATCAACACATTTTATGTAATCAATAATAAAATGAATAGTTTGGAACAACTCAAATAGCTTCATATAATACACTAATATATGACAACATTGCTACAGCAGTAATTATACTCTGGGTTTGTGAACCAGTAATCGTGGTTCAAATCACATCGATTGCAGTTTTTCAATCCTTTTTTAGGCACTCATTTCAACTATTTGAAATTGTTTTAGGTAGCTTCTTGTTGCGCAGTCGGATGAGTCTTGCTTTGAAATATTCCCGGTTCCACCCTCCAAACCAGTATTCGATTATCATTATACAAGTCTTATATTCCATGTATACCTTACATCACTTTTGAAGACTGAAAAATTTCCTTGAAAATATACGATCTCACGAAAACCCAATTACAGCACAAAATCACCGAACTCTGAACAGAATAGCTAATTAAGGACAAAGTACAGAATAGTGAATGAATTCAGGTGATAATTATAAATGGTGCAGATGATTTTTCAATTAGCTAGATAATGAAACGAAAGCAAAATCTCAAATCCGATTCGAACTTCAAAGACAACAAAAGTTGTACTTTTAACAAGGTTCATCAGATAAGGCTATTGCAAGAGCTCTCGTTTGAGTTCATTCGATAAGATAAAAGGCCGGAGAGTTTTCGGAATTGTGCAATTGTTTCCACGGTTCGACTGTTTCTCTCCTACCTCGCAATTTCATTACGTTCTGCTTTTAATGAAATCATGTCTAAATACTTCATTTGAGAATAAAAAACTAGCCTGGCCGTTTTTTATTGGATGAATAAGATGAAAATGGAGGTAATGAACTGAGAGTAAAAGCAGAACAAATTTTATGAAATCATGATGGTATTGATTTCAGTGATGCAGTTATTCTTCAGTTCATACAAATAGCGTTTGTTCATTACTCATTTCCTTTCTTCGATGTGAAGTACGACAGGTGGCACTTTCTATTAGTACAAATTTAATTTTCTCAAGCTATACATTACAATTATACGTATTGTGTTCTGTATCACAAAGAATACCATTTATTACCAGAAATGTATTCAGATATGAAAAATTCGAGAACAAGAAGCATAATGAAAAAAACTGTAACAATATTGAAAGAAATTCATTTTTTTGTGGAAGAGTGTAGAATGGGGCAAACTTTTCAGTTCATCTCGATAAGAAACGATAAGTAAATATGTAAATTGGAAGTGATTTATGCAAAGAAAAATATTTTATTCATCAGTAACTTGTGTTTAATAATTTTACCTATCAAAAAAAGGGCAAAGAAATTACACAAACAGTTTTAGAATCTGAAACAATCGATGTAGTACCTACAAGATGTTCTGTGGTGTTCTCAGATCTTTTCTGTTGCAATCTCGCCAAAGATACATATACCTTATTTTCCTTTACAATCTATTGTAAGTTCAATTGGATCTCTTTGTCAAAAAGTAACAAGATAACTTTCGAAAATTTTGAAACCGATATCATAAAACGGTATTTTTTTAATACCACCCATTTCTTAAGTAAATCAGAACTTTTAACACTAAGTGATGGTGATGTTTAGGTGGGCTTCTATTTCGAAAGTCTTTTCACAAATGTTTCTGTTGAGAAAACTCTTCAAATGGTGAGGTCCAAGGTGAAAATTAGCTCAATTTCAAACATCAATCTATTTCAGAGCTAGAGTATTATATATATACAAAACGTATTTTCAATTTGGAGATGTCCTTTATCAAACAATTTTTATTATACAAATTATACAGGGTGCGGCAAGAAATTAAGAGATTATTCCTAAGGATATTTTGTCCTTCAATGATTTTTAATAGGGCGATCTTTTTGAAGAAGTCCAAGGATTAGTCCCTTGAATTTTTGCCGCATGTTCAATAAATACCCTGTATATCTCACAGTAAAACAAGAAATCAACGCAAACGACAAAAAAATAACTTTGATTTGCTCATTCCAAAATATTCCCTTATTGAAGAGTCTCATTTATAATGGACTGAAAATATTCAATCACCTTCCATCGTGTCTGAAAGGTGCATACCTAAAGTGACCAGACGTCCCGTTTTGAACGGGACTGTCCCTTTATTCGATCATCTATCCCGTTGTCCCCAAATAATGATCTGGGACGTAAAATAGTCCCGTTTTCTAAAATTATCTCTAAAAAACCGTTGATAGGTATCGGATGTGGAGCCCACATAATTTACAGATCTATCAAATCTGTTGCAGACGGCATACATTTAGATTACGAAAGCATTATTGTAAAAAATATATTAATTTCTTTATATTTATACGATTGGAGTTGAAGCTCTAAAGGAATTTTTCGCTGAAGCTGAAATAGAACATCACCAAATGCTCGGCTACAGCAAGTCTCTCTAGCTTGCGGTGATGCCTACTTTGGAGAGAGTTTTGAAAATGTATCAGCTGTAAATGAATTATTTTTTGAACATTGAAAAATGTCTCAAATCAATGAAATACTTTTTTGAAGATCCTACATCTGAATTATGGCTGCAAAAGAAACCAATCAACTCATTCAGAATTTGATTCAGAAAGAAACCAATCAGTTTCTTCCATTTACTGTTCGTAATTTAGTTATAAAACTGAAAGATAATATTTATGAAGATTTTGTGAAAAGAACAGCTACAGAATTTTATGAAACAAGTCGAAGAATGGACTAACTTTCTTACTGGAAAAATGAAGATATTTTATTGGGCATATTTAAGAAAAGTACCTGCGTGGGAAAATGTACACAAAGCATTGGATGTATTGATTGAAAAGGGGTATATTGACAGTACTAAAGATACATAAGTATTTGACGAATTTTCATTAATTGTAAACTACGTCACTCCACCAAAAATTACAGACTGGAATAATTTGAAAGTTCACACAGAAACTCGTTGGGTGGACACCAACAATCTGCAACATGAAAATTTTTGTATTTCAAATGAATATATTTTATGTCTACCTGGTACAAATGCTCCAGTAGAGAGAATATTTTCTTTAATAAATAAATTGTAGACGTCTGAAAAAATCACTTGCAGGTTTCAGTTCGGAAGGCGATGTTGATAACGAAGATCAGTATAAGCAAAACGTGCCAAGAATTTCACTCTTATTTAAAATCATCATCATCTTTATTGAAGCAAATTTTTTCATCTGAAAAATATAAATACGACTATTTGCATATGCATATAATTTAATAATTACTGTCACATTTACCACTGTCGAGATTAAATTTAAGAACAGGTTATTTTTATCGCCCTCAGATGAAAATAAACTGAACTTCGCCTTTTAGTTTCCTGTAATGAAAGATTTTATAATAAACTGTTAATTACCTAATATTGGAAATAATAAAGACGAATTATTATTATTATTATTATTAAAAGGCGCTTTAATGAGTCGATACAGTATGGAGTATGGTCCATACTGCATGGACCTTACATACATACAGAGGTATGTTATACATGGACGTCCCATTTTGAGTTGAAAAAAAAATGGTTTAGCTATGCATCAGATTCAGATTCAGGCGAAACATCATTTGAACGAAAACGTCTCCCCGCCTGCTCAGGGGGAGTTTATTCTCACTTTGTACCTTCTGCCCATGAATTTGCTGTAAGGAAGGATGTTCTGCTGCTTCCTGCTGCTTCCTGACTACTCCACCTAGCTTCCGATATCAAGATTTGAAGAACTGAGAAGCTCTTGATGAGATGTTGAAGGATCAGTTGGGGTTGTTGAGTAAACGCCCATCTTCTCTGTAGACACTGTGACAAATTTTACGAGAAGATACCAATCGATATCTCGAGTGTTGCGTTAGTTGCACTTATCAGCTCAGAAAAAAACAAAATTTCGGCACAGATACACACCTTGGGATGAGGCCATCATTTAGGACTCTTACCTCCAAGGGTGATGCCTCACCAGGCATGGGCAAACTTGACTCACTTGTAAAACCGGGACTGTAGACCGGACCACGAATAATCAAGATGCTTCTGATGTAATGTTACAACGAAGCTTACACACGGTAAAGACCCCATTACGAACACATTATTCTAAATCAAGTCATCACTTTTAGTGTCTTTTGGTCTCTCAAAATGAAATTCATGATATGGGATGATGTAAACCACTGCATATCATGCGATATATTTTTTTCAGAATCTCATCCCCGTTCTTGGTTCAAATTCCCCTGCTGGAGCCTCAGCCAAAATGATTATTCATTATGGACAGGGAGTTAACTCAGGTGAGGATTATTTTCGAAAGAATATACGATTTTTTGAGTCAATTGACGATGAAATTCATTTGGGTGATTTTATAATACTCATATGCAGGGTATTTGTGAATGTTATGTAGATATACAGAAAATAGGATTGATAATGAAGTTTGTAGTTGGCTTCATCAGTGAAGAGAACTTGGATGGAGTTATAACTGACATCGAAAAGTTATGATATGATCAAAGTGATTGTACTCTTTGAACTTAGGAAGGATTATTCAATAAGATTTCTCAAACAACTCGGTTACCAACATTTTGTGCATTTAGAAACTTGAGTTTTTAACAACTTAACCATGCCACACAGTCCCCTACGGCTCTGAGAAATGATTGATTCTCTACAGACCATAAAGAATTATTCTCAACAGTCCACTACCACTGTGAGAAATATATCTAATAGACCAGAGCTTCGGAAAGGATACACCGAAATATGTTCTGTGGGGTCCAATAAATTCATTGGACTAACTTTCAGATTTATAGCAGTATTTCCCTTTCCTCGGCTTGGGGTTTTCTAACAGTTTTCCAATGTTTCTAAGGTTTTCCAATTTGGTTTGTATTTTTTTTGAAGCAGTTCGGTTTCACCAAGGCTGCCATGGGTATTTGCCATTATTCGACTATTGTAGGTACATAACGATTCAGATACCTCAACATAGATACGTCTATATTCGATAATAAAATTCACGGAACCATACACAAAGGACATATCAATAAGTTAAGAATTCTTGCGAATAACGAAGAAATTTTAAAGAGTTTACGATCAAAGTATCATCCAATTCCATCACATCTAATATTCGTTTTGATGAAATGGCATACCTAGTCAGTATCAATCAACATGAAACATTTAGATCATAAATCTTATATCACAGAATCTTGTCTCTGACAGATTTCGTCCTAGATAACGTTGAATGGCTTTTATTCATCATACTTATTTTTTATCACTTCTACTGAATGATTGAACTTTGAAACAAGTCATTTAGATCGTTAGAAACTGTATGTTTCCCACTATCGAGTTTGAGAGTCTCTTTGAGATAATGCACAAGCACTAAAGCTTATGAAGAGTCAAAATTATTGTTATTGTTTTTGAAGTCAATAAAAACATCGTAACCAGTGTTAGGATCAGTCCAAACATCTAGGTAAACATTACTGGCTTGTCCCCCAACGCCCCTCCCGGGTTGAGTGAACTGGAGTAAAAACTTTGTCCCACAAAATGAATGTTGAGAGGTAAACTCAATACACCACTCCATCCACCCCCCGCTCTCCGAACGGTCCTCAATCCTACTGATCGGCCCTTCAGCAAGATTGACATCTGAACTCTCTTCGATCGAAAGTCAGCCATTAGGTTTTCCTAACTGTATTTTTGCATGGGATCCCCCAAAAACTAAAACTAACCGGAGACAAGTATCGACGTAAATCAATGTTTCCTGGATTATCTGAAAATGAACTGGATTAGTATCTAGCTAAGAAATGACTATACTTACCGGAGTCGCCTGATGGCGACTCTTGGGGGTGGTCTTTGGTTGTGTTTAGTCGGTCTTCTGTATTTGTTCCTCTCTCTGAATCTGGGGTAATTCCTCTTTAACGCATTGTATAGATCGCGTAGCGCTGGGTTATTGTGCGATCTGATTCTATATAATACACACTTTCTGCGTATTCTCTAATATACACGTCCACATATTGCGTGTCCAGATCTAAG
>WOGN01011304.1:0-10069 GCA_015342105.1 Leptinotarsa texana | reverse complement strand
ACAAGTGTCATCAATTTCACCAAAATCGCTTGTGAGTGGAGATGCATACATCCTCTTTTATGAAAAGGAGGAAACGAGTTCGTACCTTTGAGCGTTTTGTAAAGTTATTTTTGAATTGTTCATTTTAATGTTATAATGAATTTTTATTATATCATTTGATTCTTACTTTTTAAAATTAAATTGAAGATATCAGAACGTATCAATATATCCAACTTCTCTGACTACTTTTCCACCACTGGGACACAACCCTTGAGAGAATTTATAAAACTCTACAGCCCCTTTGAATCTAAACTTTGCTTAGCCTAAAATATATTAAGGATACCGTTGTTGCAATAACAAAATCTAAGATTAGTATTGAGTCGTCTCAAATGTTTCGTCCGTTTCAATGTCATGCGTTTTTATTAAGACGCTTTTATTAGCTTCACCTGTATGTATGTATGTATGTATGTTTGCTTGTAAATCAAAAGCACGGGTTCTGAATTTGAGACAGTTATCGACATTATTGCTTGATCTATTCGCGGGCAGATGGCGCTCTACGTAACCTCCTTGATATAATTCGAACTCACTTAACATGTATTTCTTCATTTGAAAAAAGTATGTTCTTTATTAACACACGCACCTGCTGCCTTGGACTCCCTCTCCGAAATCAGAAAATATAAATGGTCATTTTTTAAAACAATATTCGGCTGATTCCAAAGTTTAGATAAAATAAATATAGTTTAAGAACACTAAAAAACTCGCTTTTAAAGAACGTCGAACTAAAAAGTTAAAAAATATTTTTTTAAATAAGCTTAAAACAATAACGAACGAAAAATACTAGTAGTATTTGGAAAAAAGCGACGGGCGCTTGATATACCAAAAATATGGCGCACAGCGCCCACGCTGTGTTTGTGGATTTCATAGCTTCCCGTACAAGCCAACTGTGGTATGCCCACCCGATATTTATTGTAGCTCCATATCTCAATGTATATGTATGTCTGAACATATTTGAATATTTTGAAAATTACTTATACTGTTATTTTTTTAAGGGTCGGAAAACCACAACCATTAGTTTTTGTGATCAAAGCATTGAAAGTAATATTCTCGAATGATAATTGAATCTTTCAGTTGTTTTATTTCGGATCAAAACGTTAAATATAAGTGGAAATATGATTCAAGAACGACAACCATCTGCAGTATTATTTCTATAGGTTTGGTTGTTTACGTTATGAAGAGAATGACATCATTTTTGGCAATTTTGTATATTCAACATAACAACGTTAAAATTCCCACTGAAATGCGTTCAACAGCAATGAAACTAGTAACATTTCATTTTGTAAGTTGCTCAAATTTCAGACGTTGCCGAATCGAAAAAAACTCGAAAACTGTCAGTATTTCTTTTCTTTTCAGCATTGTCGAAATAATCGCAACAAATACTAAAAGTAAGTAAGGATAATAGCAATAAAACATCATCAGTATAAAAAAATTTTAAAGTTCGAAATAGTGCACATGTTGGCAACGCCGTAACTTGTCATCTTGTGACGTCATTTTCTTCTTAACGTCAACAACCTATATATTGAATAATTTTTGTTAAAATAAACAGATTTTGTTGACAGCTTGACACGTAACATTTAAATATCATAATACATCATTATACTGACTTATATTTTCAACAGATTGTGAAAGGTCGAACTTGGACCCTTTGCGGTACTCCGGAATATATCGCTCCTGAGATTATTCTTAGTAAAGGGTACGGAAAGGCAGTGGACTACTGGTCTTTTGGAGTACTACTATTTGAAATGAGTGCAGGATACCCCCCGTTCACTTCCAATGATCCTATGAAAGTTTACGAACGAATCATCACCTGCAGATATAAAATACCCGGAACATTTTCGCCGGAACTCGGCGATATCATAAAGAATCTGTTACAGTTAGACTTAAGTAGAAGGTAATTAGTATTTCGGGGCTGCTGACAATGGAGTTTTCAATATTTTCTACAGATCTTTTTACTCATATTTTAAACAAGTAATTGAACAGTCCTATATAAATCAAAGCTCAATTATAAATTATTGTTACATTTTCCTTGTGGGTTTGATAATAATAGACTACCCTGTACAATTTAACCTAACTTCATTACGTTGTTACACTGACAATACAACACAAACAGTTCAACTGAAACTTCAAATATCTTTCGTCTTATTAAATCACTTCATACCGCACTTTGAAGTAGAGTTCTTTGATCTGCGTGATAATAGTGTTTATATGTGGCAATGGAAGTCTCTCGAAGCCGACAGGCAAGTCGCTAGAAGTCTCTTTTAGCGACGTGACATCTAGAACAATCGTGCGATCTTGGCCAAGTCACAATCGATTTACGTCGACCAGCGGCGGCCGACGTTATTATTTTTTAGGGGATGATTTACAACATTATATATTATATATGTTTCAGTTGATAGTTATTTTTAGAGATGAAAACGATATCTGTCCGAATACCGGATTAAAAAAAAATTAGGTTATCAATTGCTTTATTTAGTTAGTATCAACCAAGAAATACAATCTGTAATCACACAATATTTCGTTGCTACACTGACAATACAACAGTTTATATATGGTCAAGGAAGTCTCTCGAAGCCGATAGGAAAGTCGCTAGAAGTCTGTCGAAGCGACGCGACATTTAGAACAATCGCGAAGCGCAAGTCGAGTTGAGCGCTTTCTTGCCCAAATCACAATTGATTTACGACAACCAGCGGCAGCCGGCGTTATTATTTTTTTAGGAGATGATTTACAACATTATCTGGCCGAATACCCGATTAAAAAAAAATAAGTAATCAATTGCTTTATTTAGGTAGTATCAACCAAGAAATACAATCAGTAATCACACAATATTTCGGTGCTACACTGACAATACAACACTAACACTTCAACTGAAACTTCAAATATCTATCATCTTATTGAATCACTTTGTACCGCACTTTCAACTTGACTCTTCGATCTGCGTGTTGTTAGTGTTTATATATGGTAATGGAAGTCTCTCGAAGGGACGCAACATCTATCTATCTTGGCCAAGTTATAATCGATTTACGATGAGCAGCGGCGACAGGCATTATTATTTTTTTCAGAGATGAAAAGGATATCTGGCCGAATACCGGATTAAAAAAAATTAGGTAATCAATTGCTTTATTTAGTATCAACCAAGAAATACAATCAGTAATGACACAATATTTCTACAACTAGAAATTAGTATGGTACTGCACTGTGGATAAAACTGTTGCAAGGTGCTGAAAGACAAATGCACTGCAATCAATACAATATAAGTCAAATATCCGGCTGCAAGGTAGATCGAATATCCGGTATCCGGCTAAAATGCTACCCGTTTCATCTCTAGTCGTTTTCCATACGAAATCTGACTGATGCCTTGAATTATTAATATGGGAAAATTATTTAGATATGGAAATTTGAGAAACGGAACCCAAGACATAAAGAACCATAAATGGTTTCGGGATATCGATTGGCTGGCTATATATAACCGACAAGTTGATCCTCCGTTCAAGCCAGCCGTTAAGTCACCAGGAGATACGAGTAATTTCGATGTTTTCGACGAAGAAAAACTTAGAATAAGTGAACACGACTTGTACAAAGATGATTTTGCGAAGTTTTAGTTGTTTCTAAAATTTGATAACCTAACAAAAATATGTTTAGTTGTTTCATGCACAGTTTACCCTTTATTTCCATCAACATTTCATTATGTTTTTTTCTTTGAATATTATATGATGAAAGTATTGATATAAATAAACTGACGTTGACTATTAGTGATAGTTGTCGAATTTTATTTTGCTGACGTTATGTTTATGGTGTTATTGTTTCTCAAGATTATTAATCATTGTTCATTTGAATGTTTCTCTTGATGTTTTGCAAATATGAGGAGTTGAAAATAATGAGTCCTGAATATTTTTAGTAGTGAGGTGTGAACTTCTGAATAAAGGATTCAAATTCAAAATAAACCCTTTACAACAATGTGTAGATCATAAATAAACGTTTCTTTCAGCTACAAACTGTAAAAAAGCTCTTTCCAAACAGCTACTTTCATATGAACATTCAATTACAGGAAAATAAACTTTTTCTCATTCAGTTTGTACCCAAAACATTAGTTATGGAATTGAAACAGATATCATTCAGAAGAACACTACACAACGCAATATATGAAAGAGTTTTGATATAAAATATCACTCGTGATACCATCTTCAAGGTGTACTTCTCAAAGTTTCTGGTCTAAAATACTTATCTTTAACTCAAACTTTTAGAAGTACACCTCAACGATGATAGATTTCCATGAAAGTTGTGTAGTTTCCTTGTGAATATCTGTTTCAATTTTATAATGAATGTTTTGGAGTACAAACTGAATGAAAATAAGTGATTTTCATGTAATCCTATGTTTATACAAAAGTAGTTGCTTCGAAAGGACTTTTGTCCTTTCAATGTTCATGAGAAAGTCGTCTTTGGAAAGGGCTTTTTCAAACTGAAACGTTTCTGATCTACACATCTTTGTAAAGAGCTTATTTTGTACTATGTACATTGTACCATGTGTTCTTTGAAAAGAGTATTAATATCTCGTTTAGTCTGACTTATGTACTTTTTGTTACAGTCCTTACAGCTCACTTTACATATCCCCGACTTTTCATTTTCCAATAGGTTAACTTTAGAATTACCTAACATTTAACTAATTATGGTTGTTTTATGTTAATTTCATCAGTGATTTAACAGATTAATGGGAAAGAAAATTTTTGGCTTTCTATTACTCCATCTTGATACAAAAAATAAGGATGAGGGAATCTTCCAAGGAAAGGAAGGAAGTAATCAATTTTAAAATAAGGAACTCTATATAAGCAAATCAAGCTTATTCCGTGACATTAAAAAATCAAAATTCATGAATGAACTGTGTGTATTTTCTATAATGTTATTCACTTTGGTACTGAAGAGCCTTGGGACAAGTATCTTAAGGTGAAACATCGGTGTATACCAGTGAGGGTGACAGTGTTCCATGTAAGTGCAATTTATTACCATTCATTTAAAGTAGATCTCATGTGAATGATATCCTGATTATTATTCCACAACAAATGTTTAAAATACAAACTGAGTAGAGAAAAGTATCTTCTGTATAATTCAGGGTTCATATAGAAGTATTTGTTTCGAAATAATTTTTTTCTTTCGTGTAATTCAATATTTATATGAAAGTAGCTGTTTCAAGAGGACTTTCTTTCAGTTTGTGTCTCAAAGTTACTTCTTTGCATGATCTACACATCCATGTATAGAGTTACTTATTTTAAAATTGATTACTTCCTTCCTTTACTTGGAAGATTTCGTCATCCTTATTTTTTGTGTCAAGATGGAGTAGTAGAAAGCCAAAAACTTTCTTTCCCAAAAATTAATCACTCCTAAAAATGTAACCCCTTCAATTCAGAAGATTAGTCTAATCAGCATAGGAAAAAAGTTAGTTACCTATTTTTTTGACAGATTTTAGAGCATTCAGATAAATGAAATGAGTTTCAAAATTGAACCTTGAGGTACCCCAATATCAAAGGTTGTCAGGTATGGCTGCCATAATTAAAAGCTCAAGAGAAATCTATAAAGAACCCTCCAGCTATTAGTATTTCATCAATGTAATTAATTTCTTTTTTATATTGGCAATCCGATAATGTATTATGGCTAATAGTATATCATTTTAGCCAACAACACTTTCACAAAATTTGTATTGGAAGAATATTGGAAAATTGGAATATTTTGTAGAAAATGTCACTTTGATGTTTTCTTTATTTTCCTGTTATCTTGTGGTAAGATCTCTACGAATTCAATTTGGTGCTCATTGTTTTTATTACACTTTCCTCCAGATCGTATAAAACTGGACATTCGTATCTGCTTTTCAATTTAAAGGATAAATTTATAAAAATAATGTTTTGTCCAGAAGTGACATTTTTATTTCTTAAGAAAATCATGAAATCTAAAATACATAAAAATTACAAAGCAAAAGTACACTGAACTAAATATCATCGAATACCTCATTTGTTCATGCCCAGGCTTCACTGCGGGGCTGGTTGTGGAGGGTAGTTGTATGCATATTGCCCCTGAGGTGGAGGTGGACCCGGAGGGCCTTGGTTCGGAGGTGGTCTATATTGATACGCTTGACCTTGTTGCGGATACTGTGGCTGAGGGGGATAAGAATTAGGCTGTGGGGGGTATACGTAGCCGCCCGGAGGTCCCCCTGGACCTGGCGGATACCCTTGATTTGGAGGGGAGTTGTAGCTTGCATTCGGATTCGATGGTTGGGAGTTCGGGGGATAAGGGGGTTGATAAGCCTGCGAAGTCACTGGAGCGGGTGCAGTAGGTGCAGATGTTACAGCAGGACTGAAGCTATTAGTTGGAGTGTTTGAGAATGGTGGAGGTTGAGGGTTGTTGGTCGAATAATTCTGAGGGGCCCCACTGGATTGGTTTGGATAGGACGGCTGAGCAGGCTGGGATTGCTGTGGCGGATAATTTTGCTGGGAAGGAGGATAGTTCTGAGGAGGGGCACTGTTGCCATAAGAAGCGCCGTTTGGAGGGTATTGGGTTGGTGGATTTTGAGAGGAGCCTCCTGGAGGTTGGTAAGGTCCTGGGGCTGTGTTGGGCTGAGTAGGAGTACCATTGGAAGATGATGTGACATATCCTGAAACAATTGAATAATAATTATATAAAATCTTAATTGAAATAGAAAAAACAGTTGTTTCTGAGAAAAAACATCTGAATCAATCAAGTGAATCAACAAAATAAAACACATTTTTAAAGAAAACAAAGAGTAGAAAAACATCGAACGTATTTGAATACAATAATTATAATCCTTCATTCTAAATCGAATTGCCAAATTATCAAAATTGTGGAATGAGAATTGATTGATTGATAGATAATATGTTTAAGAATAAATTCTTGTTACAAACACGATGTCATAAATAAATATCAATATAAACATGAAGTATAAGATGTGAAGTATAAGTGTAAAAAATATAAATGATTAAAATAAAATATAAACTATATATACATACATATGCAGAGGTTACTTGACAAGAACTATGACAACGAATAAAAATATATGTTTCACACAGTTCAATCGCAGTTTCACCACATTCTAAATTACAGGGCATCTTCAAAATATTCGTGTATGTCATAATAGGCTTCATCACTTAACATTTTTGTACATGTCTTTCTAAATATGATGAAAGGAGTCTCTTTGATTTCATTGGGAAGTTTATTTATATCCCGATTCCATTATATGTCAAAGAGTTTTGAACCAAACATGTTTTTGGAATTGGTAGACTCAGTTCATTTGACCGCCTTGTATGTGCTGTTGCTGTAGATTCATAGTTCTCCTTATTTTTATGTATAATTGACACGGTTTCCAATATAAATATTGAAATAACCGTAAGGATTCTATGTTCTTGAAAAAGGGGTTTACATGAATCCCCCCATTTCGCTTCACATAAGTACCTGATAGCCCTTTTCTGCAATTACAAATTCAATAAGTCTTATCTTATGCTGGAGCGTCTATCCCGGCCGTAAAAATAAAATATTGATTTGTTAATATTACTTTACATTAGGTTCATTATTATATTTCAAATGAGTTATTTCAATAAAATCATCTTGCATTTTCTTATCCATTATTTGACAAATAACATTACAATTAAATTAATCGTAACGAGCACATCAATGAGAAAATGATATTTCAATTAGTATCTGTGTAAGATACATTGATGGATGTAGCTGTTACTATGTGGTAGGATATCATCATAAATAATGAGAAATAAAACTTTCTGTTTTTATACCACTTTGTGCTATAAAAATGTAGAAAGTTTTATTTCTCTTTTTTCATTTGTGTTAGACTTAAGTACTTAATTTTTCTTTGTGCACCAAGCTGATATCATCAGATGATTGTAATTTAAAATCATTAATTTATTAGTCTGAAAAATATTTGGTTGGGTAACATGATCAATTTTTTCTTAAAAAAACAATTGTTTTCTTGCCGACGTTTCGATTTTGATTAAATTTTTCTTCAGGACGCGAAAAGTAATTTTTTCGTATTGATAATATTACTATCAACATATATATTTGATACATATTCTAAAAAAGTTAACAACATTGCAAAACCTAATTTCCGAGACACCACCAACACAAAACAACATAAAACAAAAATTATTGGATCACTAAATTAGTTAACAGACGTAATTTATCAGTTGACATTTTTTCTTGCCACAGTCCAAAATTCTAAAAGAAACAAAACAAATCATACCTGAAAATATTAGTTTTTTCTGATGCACTTTCTTCTTTATTTCAAGCCCATCACCTTCATCATCATCTGAATCAATAACTCGTCCACTAGCAGCGTTTTCCTCAAATTCTTCCACGATTCTCCTTTGTGTGTTAGTCATCAGTGGTGATTCAAAAGTCTTCTTGAATTTCTCCATGTCTTCATCTAACAGTTGAGAAATGATCAAACCTTCATCAGCACCAAGGCTCTTGACTTCATTGGTGGGGTTGAAGGTATGAGTTTCAAGAGGAGTTTGGATAACTTCATGAGTAACATCCTGGGATACTCCAGAGAACTCTCCAGAACAAATATTTAATAGATCCTGAGAGGTAGGAGTGGCACTAGAGGGCACTGCTTGTGAGTTATCTGGAAATTCTCCAGAGCAAATATTCAAAATATCTTGGGTATTTACAGGAGAAGAGCACAGTTTTTCTAATTCCTGATTGGTGTTCTCATTATCTGGTTCTTGAGAAAAAGAGGCATTGTCTGAACATAACTCAGCTATTGCCTCAGCCTAAAAGAAAAAGTAACTTTGTTTTAAACTAGTCGAAAAAGAAACATGTAACAATACCATTATCTACCAAATAAATTTCAAAGGTAAATCAATAGTGGCTGCAATAGAAAAAATATATCTTTATAGTAGACACCAGGAATATGTATTTCCATATGGGTCATTCTAAGACCGACTGATAAAAAGTGATTAACATTTCCATGCACAGTTATCATTTGACTAGGTTCTAGAGCTTATTTCAGATTCTAGGGCTTATTTCAATCTGAAATACAGTCAGAAAACTAAGAGATACTTCTTCACAAATGTAAGGAATCGAGTATAAAATGGCTGTCAAAATTGAAAACTTGAGATAATATTGATTTTTCTTGACACACTAAAACTCTACAACATACTTAATATACGAGTATACTTCGAACCAAATAACAAAACTAATGACATAAAAAATATTTCTCTAGTTCGTTAACTCAAATTTTCAACTTTAATATAGATAAATAGATTGATAGATATATCATTAATTTCCGCAGATCATTTACAGAACATGTGATAAGTCAAGCGGTAGTTAATATACCACATGTAAAGTTTCATGGGTTCAAACATAAGTGATAAAAATTTCAGAAAACTTCCTTTATTGAACAACTCTTGAAAATATGTCTCAATAAACTTGGTAAATTACAAAAATAACAATTTCAAATTTGACACAACTTCTGAATAGTACAACTCTCAAGAACTGTCTCATGAATTATTATAAACTGTCCACAACTACCTCCAAATAAAACCTGATCACTCTATTATATAGTCCTACAAAAATGGTGTAAATCTTGAACAAATTTAGGACCAATTATGTTTGCAGCCGATATATATTCATCGAAAATCAAAAGTTGTTCTACTCAAATCACAGTTCCATAAATCCTTTAAATTACTTCGTCTCAAATATTAAATTCATTGACTATGTTTTTTTTACCATAAACAGGAGCAATATCATCACACAACAGTACAGTCACAGTCAAAAAGAAGCCGAACTTAAAATGACATTACTCACATGACAAGATGTACAGACAATTGTTTGAAGGTGGTTGACAATGTTTTGTGGTGTATTTCATCAGTTCGGACTTCCATTGTCTAATCTAATATAAATTGATTTGAAAACCCTGAAGTTATCACCCGAAGACGATTGTGGATACTAACAATCGAAACGTTGTGACATAACTTGGTTTGAAACCTCTTTAATTTTTTCAATTTGTTTTTCATTTTTG
>WOGN01011303.1:0-10069 GCA_015342105.1 Leptinotarsa texana | reverse complement strand
TACAGGGGCGGCCGGTTCCTTGCCTTCATTGAAGGTGGAGCTTTTGGCGCCCGCTGCAGGAAGTACCCTTGCTGTTGGAGGTGAAGTGGGGGAGGAGGGGGGTGCACTTATAGATGCTGCCACTCCTGCCCCTATCGCTCTTTCTCCTCTTGGCCTCGGCTTCGCAAATGCGCTTACGCTTCAGCCTTTTATTATACTTTGTATTATATCACGAGGTGATCTGTCATGTACAGCCTTATTCCGAGCAGTAGATTGAGGTGAGCATTTCTGTCTAGCCTCGGGACAGAAAAAAAGACGTGGTAGGTTTTTGAACTCTAATATAGGCCTTCCAAATGAATAAAACATTTCGATGATATCTCACACACACTTTGTGTGTGAGGGATTTTATATGAACGAATTTACGTAGGTATCATATCCATTTTCAGGGAACAGCAATCGATTTTAGTCCAATTTTTTAAAATAACTGTGATATTCACTAGATCAAATTTAGGGTATGTTTTTATCAGTTTATTAATCGGTTGGTCACATCTTTTGCCTCGTTTTCTTTCTTATACCAGAAACTTTTCAGTCCAGATGTTGGTAGTGAAATAATTATCAGTGGAATCAAAGGAAAAACACCAGAAAAATAATCAAATGAAGGAATAATATCCTATCCTTTCCTATCCTATGACCATGCTTATGATAGTCTCGTGAAACGGTAGATATGCATTTTATTGCTTTCCACCATTATATACTGATATTAGGTTATTGAGAAATAATCACGTGTATAATTTCAACGTCATTGACAGTGTTTTTCCTGTGGCGTATCAACTGAATGAAAGATAAGAAATCAACTGTGAGGGGCAATATGTGAAAGGTTACATTGTTTTGACGAAATTAGTAGTTGATTTGATATGCAGCAGAGGCTCCTTGTTACATTCGAAATTATATATTTTTGATGTCATTTCATGGCATGTACAACAATATTACATTCTACAAATGCAAATTTTCTGAAAGGAAGAAGAAAAAATAAATTGAGATCTTGGATTTAGGGTTTTTGAGAAATTCATCCAAGTGAAGGACCGTAGGTTGATCCAAATGTGAAACACCTCAAAATTACTTCATTTCCAAATCTAGATGAAAATGATTTCATCAATTAGAGAACAAGAAAATCAACAAGCATATTTTCTACAAGTTAGTCAATGTCATTTTTCAAAAGTTCGGTGTTTGAAGCAACTATTCATTACCAGTAAATAGTTAACAGATGTATCAGTGAAGTTGGACGCAAATGTCAACAAAAATCAGATTTTGTTTTTTCACCAAAGTGTCTACTTCATAAATCTATAATTCCATTTTGTTAATGGCAGTTTGATGAACATTCATCTTTTGCACTCAGTAAAAACATGACGATGTTTCCATTCCTCTTCTCATGGAAAAAATTCATAATTATCGACAAACCTCATAAGCAACTGAAAAAAATTCATGAGCGATAATTGTATTTTATGTTATAGTCATTGTGGAGAATATCACACACATTAAAAACTCCCTTCGCACTATCGAATTTCTATAAACTTGGCTACATCTGAAAACATAACTAACATTGACAATGTTGTTCTTTGAAATCATCAGGAGAGCGGAAAAGTGTGTCCAAGATAAGGAGGTCTCTCTCCAATGTTTGTTAGAGTGGCATTTCAAAAGTCGACAAACTTCGATTGAGTGTAAAACATCAGTGAAATTGTCGTCGAAAAATCTGATCATTTTTTCTGTCATATGAAGGAGTAACATTGGCGATGGTTTCTCAGTCACTAAACGTCTGAATAAAATCTGTAAATGCCATCTTTGACAGATTAAAAAGTCGATGCGAAAGTATGTTTCTAATTTACTCGGCCTCTACAAAATCGAAAACAAAATTAATATCTGCAAAATTTATTTTCCAGCACATTTCCTGATGATACTATCTCTTCAGTCATATATTAGATAAAAATCGAGTGAATGCAGTTTCACAACAAGAAATAATTCAATCAAAGAAAATCCGTTAAACTCTTCACTGGCGCAAATTTTCATGGATAACCTAGAGAAGTCGATTCATAAGCATCATTTGATTGAGTATATCTTGTATTCTTTTTCAATCATCTTTATTGATTCGTCCGATACTTGATGGATATCCAAAATTACTAGGAATCAAATTAATAACACGTGTTTTTCATTAAATTTCTAGTATTGATATGTGGATGCCCTTATGGAATGTTCCACGGGTTCTTACAGACTATTAGATATTTTTCAATAACATTAAAAAAAATCATGGAAATATCAAATTCACTATTGAAGTAGAAGCAGAAAATTCAAACCCAGGTAATCTTTTGGTCTTGACAATTAGTAAAATGAACAACACACATTATTTTTCAATTTGTCACAAACTTTCCCATATGAATAATACTCTTCATTGCAAATCTACCCATCCATATCAGCAGAAAATAGAACCTCATGATAGCATGATTCAAAGGACCCAGTGCCACCTACGGCCTGATGACTTCAACAATTGCAGAACTAGCCAAACGTTACACCCATACTGAATCCCTGAAGAGATAGAATGGAATCAAAGTATGCAGTCTTGCCAGGATTACCCTGGGCGACCCTGGGAAGCTGGCGCCGAAGAAATATCTGGAGATGACCAGGAAAAATCTACGCTCAAGTTCTGACTGGCCCTGTCAACTAAGGAAACACCTCCCCAATATGGGGCTAGTGGAAACACCTCTACGCTGGATTTTTGAACAGGAAAATGAAATACTCAGGCATTTGTGTTCAGCGAGTTTTGACCTACACCGGATGATATAAAGGAGATGTCTCCCAGATACATGTCCATCTTTCTGGAAAAGGAAGGATGAACGATGACCTAGGAGAAAACTCCTTGCGAGGATGTACAATGGGTCACATGTGACCTGAGTGCTAAGTGCTACACTCACTCTCTCCACTCTACGATACAGATAGCATGAGTCATAAATTACTCAATGTTCCTCTTTCTATAGATAGTTTTATTAAGGAACTGAATATCATTAAATAAATTGCAGCAAAGCGGAATTGATACACAAAATGCTTTCCGAAGGAAACTAAACAAAAGCGACTTGAGACGTTTTTTCTATTGATAAGTCAGATAATTAAAATTAAAACTTCAACGTATCTTAAACAGAGATATCGAAATTTGGCAAATAGAAAATAAAGATTGAAAGCTCAATGATTTGAAAACATTTTCTAAATCCCAAAGAGCCAATGACATCAGCTTTTATTCCTTTGTATTCCTCACGATTTCCAATTTTATCATACTGCTACTCCTCATTTTGGATAGGGGGTACATTGTTGTCAAAATTTATATTTTCAGTTTTTTTTGTACTAACAAAAATGATTCGTTACAACTATCCCTATGAGTTATATTATATTCTCAGTTTTCCATTACACTATCTATTCAATGTTATAGAATACTATATCGCAAATGAAATGGAAATGAAGAGTTGAGTTCAGTTTTTCGAACTTTTGAACCGAAAATCGTTCGAAATAAGTGGCCTCTTTTGGTGATTAGGAGATATTCATTCAGAATATTCGACTTATATTGGTCTCTGAGCGGAAGTCGAATGGTTTTTTTCAACTCATATGAGACGCTACAAAATTTGGAATAACCAAGTCGGAGTACTACAATATATTTTGTGTTTATCAGACATTTTATTAATAATCTCCCTAAATTACACTTCATTTTCCTTTCTTCCAGAACGTGGTAGATCATGCCGCACCCCGAATGGCCAATCAGCGACATGTACGTCGATTTACAACTGCGACAAACTCCTAAACGTCATCCAAACCAGAGACGCAGTTCAACTAAGATTTCTGAGAGAGTCCCAATGTGGATACGATAGCGATCCTCTAGTGTGCTGTGGAACACACGCCAATTACGCTAAAACACAGTCTACTATCGAAGGAAGAAGACTGATTGGGAGTGGGGGACAAAGAAATACTCAGTTCACGAGGAATTCACTCATTCCAAGTAGAGCTTCCTGCGGTTTCCAGGTAAGAGAACAACTAATATACGGAAATGTAAATGGTAGCACTACAGTAGAATGCTAATAGACCTCGTAGTGTCACTGTCCCCACTTTCTGATAATCTAATATATAAAAATGGATTTTTGTTGGTATTTTGGTTGGTTGGTAAGTGATAAACTTGACATGTATGAGAAATTTTTCATAGAGAAGGTTTTTGGGCTATCAATTTTTCTGTAACTCTCCACTAGATGGCGCTGTAGAACAATTTTTCAAAGCACTGTTCTATAATACTGCGCACGCCTGAGTTCGTTGATTCTGATTCTGTCAAAACATGTGAACAACAGCGATACAGTAATATATTACTAGTAAATCATAGAACTCATGATCAAATCGTAGAAAGAAGTTTATAAATGCGTCGTGAATTGTCTCGATAATCGGCAACGTTGTCATGTCTTGAATTTTTCCTAGAATTTATCGCTTTTGGCCAGTCTGAAACACAATGTTGTGTTTTCTACTATCTGCCGTGGAATATTTCCAGAATATAAGTTAAAATTGACTATAAGATTTTATCTGTAAATATTCATCATTGACATGAAACTTTCTTCTTCAGGAAACTGACAAAATTTTTGATGGCGTAGATACCGCATTAGATGAATTTCCATGGATGGTTCTTCTTCAATACACAAATTCTTCAGGTTACCCTAGATGGTCTTGTGCAGGAACTTTGATCTCTGACAGATATGTCCTTACTGCAGCACATTGTGTTACTGGAGAAATCTTACGGAAAGTAGGAAAATTGTAAGTTGATTACCAAATACTAGCCTTCTCAAAACCGCATATATACTTGGAGTGGAATTTCTGTTGCCTTATCATTATCATAATGAAAAAAAAACAATTCGATGAAAGGAAAATTGTTTATTTATTTATTAATTTATTCATTAACGGGCGTGCCGTCTTACGTTGAACATACAAATAGTTTGAGTGGAAAATAAACAATTAGACAATAATATAGAATACAGAATATCAATTAATTATCAATAATAATAATCATAGTATGTCAGTACGTTTGATCAGTTCTTGAAAGAGTATAAAGATGAATCAAATGAATCAGCACAGATGCTAGTCTCATTTCCTGAGCATTCTTCAATGAATTCATTTGAGCCAGAGGTTCCGAAACTTTCTTTTATCCTAGATCACTTTCAAAATTTTTCTGGTTCCGATGGATCCCCTGCAGCTACATTTTTACTATATTTCTGAAGCTCAATAAAAAATGTGGAGATCAGATCTAACTATAGAAATTAACGTTGCGGTTGCGTCCCAACTACGAATTCACAGTTTTTAAATAAAAATTGAGAATATATTGGTCAATTAATTGATTGATTGTGATGTGGATGTCAAAAAAGTTGAGTAATGAGGCCCCACTTTTCGATCACGCCAACATAAACTCCAGTCGAGTATCTCGTGGACCCCTGGGGGTCCATTTGGACCACTATGGGAATC
Source organism: Leptinotarsa texana (assembly GCA_015342105.1). Taxonomy (NCBI): domain Eukaryota; kingdom Metazoa; phylum Arthropoda; class Insecta; order Coleoptera; family Chrysomelidae; genus Leptinotarsa; species Leptinotarsa texana. The sequence goes on along the minus strand of WOGN01011303.1, from coordinate 4,561 downwards.
ACTGATTCAAGCAATAGCTAGTAGAATGGTCAGGATCTTTAAACACTCTGGTTCTTCTTAGATTTACATTGGAGTCAATCAGTTGATATTATCATTTTTAACTCCAAGAAGAAGTCTCGAATCAATTTTAGCTTGATCGTGCACAAAATTAGATGAATTCAAAAGTGGCAGAATATCCGGGGTACTCATAATCTGACCTCTGATATCTGAGTTTGATGCCTATAATCTCAAGTTTTGTACTTTCCAAATCCTAGATATATCTGGCTTATGGTGAGACGGTAGCCTGGTAGAGCACGCCATATCACGCAATTACTTTCCAATACCGTGCCTACCAAAGTACAGTACAATATTTTGGATGTATTTATGGAAAATATGTCTGTGCATCGATGTACATATCCTAATAATATGAGTGATTCAGACATAAAGTTTTCAATATGATCTTTATTGGTTACTTTGTTATCAAACAACACCCCCAACTCCCGAAAGCTGTTGGTCAACATTAGTTTATTGTTTTTGACTCTGTATGGATATACACTAGGTTTCACAGTTCTTGAAAATGTTATTCATTCATATTTGAATGAAGCACGTTTATATCATTCCAACGAGATAAGTTATTAAAGTTTTATTCTAACAGTTCTGCATCACAAAATTTATCTACTACCCTATAAAGTTTGAGATCGTGTGCAAACATTATTTACAGAAAGAATGGGCTCATATGCCATCCTTGAAAAACACTAGACTTTACAGAAATTTGTGATGATATGTAGCCATTATATTAAACATACTAAATCATATTCCCCAAATTGCTCTCTATCCATAGCTCTCTATCCACTTATCATGTTACTATTGATGTCCAATTCTAAGAGTCAGCAGTGAGAAGGTCATGATTTACCCTACAGATGTATGGATGAGAGTTAGAAAACTTGCTTCCAGAATTCTGGAAAGGTTCCCATGTATGAAAAACTATTGGATATTGTTCATGAGGCTGGTTTTACTAGAATTAATATGCAGATTTTTCAAAATTGCAAAAAATTCCGTCAGTAGTTCCGTTAGATGCTTCACTACTGCTGAGTTATTGAATTGAAAATTCATAAAAAGTCACCTATTTTATTGTACATAATTTGCCCATCAAGTTTGTTCAACAGTTAAACAGAAAAATCAGTATATTTTCGCTTTACTGATATAAATAAAGTACTCGATGGAGTCTATGTTAAATTTCAACATTCTCAATTTCATCATTTCCAATCAGCAAATAACAACTGTCCCATCATACATTTTCTTTCAATTTTCAGTATAGTAGTTTGTATTTCTTTCATTATTTTAGGAGTCTAGCCAGATTAGGAGAGTACAACACAGAAACAGTCATCGACTGCAAATCGCCAAGAAACTGTAACCAACGACCAGTTGATGCTAGTATTGATGAAGCTATCCCCCATCCAAATTATGATAACAACAACAATAATCGATACGACGATATTGCATTGATAAGGCTTAGTAGAAGGGTTACCTATACAAGTGAGTACACGTGAAAGCATGAAGAAACCAACCCTATCTGCGAAATATTTTTTTTTCGTATTTTTTGGCGACCAATTCTGAAAAATTTAAAATATATATTGGAGAAATAGTTTTGATGAACATAAACTCTGTTTAAAAACAATTGTTGATATAAAATCATGAAGTCATACGCTGAAGCATTGCTTCATTTTCTTATTGATACTGAAAGGATTGACAGCAACATGAGCGAGGACATTTCATTGTTGGTTGATTTATTACAACCTGTCTTTGAATTATGGAAAATCTTCTTTAATATTGATGACCAAGGACAAAATCACAATCAAAGAGAATTTGGCTTCCTAAAACAGAATTATCTTGTATTTTTTACTGATATTGAGGGTTTATAAACTTCCATTTTTTTCTTTGAATATCTCCAACATTACTGGTTAATATATTTGGGGATTCGGGATATAGATGCAACTTTACATAAATACAGAGTATATATCAGAATAACATAGGCTACAATTTACAAATGTCATAACATAACGATAAGTATTATGCAAATAATGCGTAAGATATTATATCTCAAATAGTTTTTCATTTGCTTCATTCGAAACTGTGATTATCTAAAATGATCTAAACGTTTCCAAATTCCGCTCATGTCGCCTCTTTTATTGATATACTACTCAATAGTCATGTGTCACAGACTTTTATCGATGTATTTCACAACCTATGAATCTTTGCCTCACCTTGAGCAAGCAAAATTATTTCTACATTGTTTCATTATTCCATATTCAGTATTTAGTATAATCACAATTTTTGCATATTTTGGAATAAATTTCCTATAGATTATCCGGTTTAGCCAAAACCTGATCCAAACAATTTCATAAATACAGGGTGTAACATAAGTACATTAAAATATTCAAGTGACGTATTCCTGAGACAATTTTAAGAAAAAAAGGATATATGAACTTGTGTCCGAAAATGATTCGTTTCGGAGATACGGGGTGTTGAAATTGAATTTTTTTGTTCTCTTCATGAAAATAACTCAAAATTCGGTACCCGTGATTTTTTTGACGTGAGAAATCATAATTTCGTATTAATTTTCATGTAACGTCTAGAGGGCGCTGCGTACGCTGTCATTATTTATTTCAAATTGCCCTAACTTTTTTGACAGCAAAATTTTGGTGCATTTCATGAAAAAATCTAATTTTCACACCTTGTCCAAGTAAAAAAGGTATATCTCCTCAACAACGCTGGAGGTTATCGTTTTCGAGATATTTACAATTTTCTATATCGATGCATAATATTTAGCTCCTAGGGCGCTAAGTGAAGTTGCTGAGAACATAAAAAAACTATCACACATATTATGGTGATCATTCCAGCCATTGAAAGTCGATATTTCAGTGGATTTACTAATTTGTGAATATTTGTTTTGTGTTATTCTGAGGCCTAGGCATTTTGAATCGGATAATTGATAAGTTGATCATAGAAGCAGTAGTGATTTAGTGATTAGACGAGTAATTTGAAAGATACTCTCCAGGTGATATTTTCATTCGTGGTAAATGGAGCTCTATAAATAGACCTTTAACATATTTTGAACAAACAACAGAAAATATCGGTTCATTTTTGAATAGACGAGATTTCAAAATTGTATATACAACAAGTAATACGTTGGGAATCGGAATGGCAAAACATCCAAATTCGAGAAATCAGGTGTATATAAGTCTAACTGTGGAACATCTCCTGGCATAACATTTAGGAATCGTATCCAGGAACATCACATGAGCTATATAAATAAGAAAACAAGTTCAACATATTCAAATCATATTGTAATGAATCTGAAGCCGGCCCTGACAAAGCGAGCAAACGCATGACTCATCGGGAATGTACTCGATAAGCCTACGCAAATAATCTAGATCAGCGCCGAAATCCGTAGAAATATCTGGACCGTTCTTTGACCATATAAAAAAGCGCCAATCCCAGTCGGCAGGCAGTCTGTACTTAGAAGTGAATTGTGCGTTTAAGGAAATGACTAAATAGTGGAAATAAATTAAGCGATAGTTGCTAAGTGTTGAATATAAATTAGTTTGTGATATATATTGTTAGAAATAAATTTGTTTAAGACGGTTAATTCTTTAAATTCGTTACAATATTATTGTTTCTAGAGAGGTCTAACACTAAACTCGTAATTCAAATACTCCAAGAAATCAATTTGGGAATCAATAACACAAATTTGATATGCCGTTTTTTTTTATTTATGCATTAGTAAAACTCAACTTTATTTCGATCCAAATTTTTACAAATTATAAACATTTGTGAATTGTAGGAGTCTAGCGAAGAACGATCAATGTCCATTTGGTATTTTCCAATAAATTACTTTTGTTATCATTATTACTGAACTGGTGTATTGACAAGAACACAGCCTACACACATAAATTACTTGTGCAGCAATTCGGTTTTCATCTGCTGAATCGTTGCAAAACGCCATCCTTTCGTGGGTCTCTTCAATCTTGGGAACAGGAAAAAGTCGCAAGGGGCCAAATCTGGTGAATACGGTGGCTGCGGCACGATTATGGTGTTGTTTTTCGCCATTTGTAAACATTATTCTGACTCAGAGTACAATCATTGCATGCCACTGTCAACATTTCGAGTGTTATTGAGCACCTAATTCCATTTTTCATTCAAAATTTCATGCAAATTCTTCCATAATTTTTTTTTATAGCAGAAAATCGCCTACCACGCAAAAAACTTCTAACTTTTACGCCTCTCACCAACAAATGAACATGCTTGACAGATGAAACTGTGAACATATGTTCGAAACGAGTGTACCAACATGAAAAAAATTAAATATGCTAATCAAATGTAAGTATTGTCGCAATTCATGTACTCGCTTGGCTTATTAACGAGATGATTTTGTTCGCTGTTTCACCCGTCATTCATCCAAATGATGAAAGAACATGAATATGCTAATGATACCACATTACTAGTTTCAATGAGAAACTATGATCAGAATATTGAATCATACACCCTCAAAAGTGCTCAGGAATATTTCACAAATGTAAGA
>WOGN01011302.1:0-10070 GCA_015342105.1 Leptinotarsa texana | reverse complement strand
TATTTTTGTTTAATTATTGAAGCTTCGAATACGACACTAAATTGACAAAAGCTAATTAAAAATGTTTGAAAACCACTCTTGACAATAATTTCGTAATAATTCTTAAACTTCACAGCACAACAGAGAACTTGTGAGAAATTCAAATTGAATTTAGGCAAGTCTACGACGTTACAATCCCGATATGCTTCGCATTCACTTCTCTGCGCGAACTGGACGCGTTTGGAACTAACGAGTAGCATACCGTTATGAGTGTATCGTGGGTCATATGACACTTTTAATTTTTTTCCTTGAAATATTGATAAAGAAAAATTGCAGTTAAAAATAATATATAACTTGCCGCTCAGGAAGAGATTGTTACCCCCAATATCAGTAACTACGTACAGTTCAACAAGGTAATTGATCAATTCAACTACCTGAAAGACCAGATATATGAAAGAACATAAAAGAAAGAATATACTATATCCTAACCAATAATAACTTAGCATGCATAATTAAAACAACAAAAACAAGAGATTGATGTCAGACAGATCTGGAGTTTATGAATTGTCTTGTGATTCCTGTCCTATGTTTCATATATAAATCAAACTGAAAGAACATCTGAAGTACGCATATAAGAATATAAAAAGTTTCCAGAGGGTTCTCAGAGGGACATGAGTTCAATTGCGAATTGAAAACTCTTCATTACCAGAATGAAAGTTTGAAACTCAACCTGTTGGTGAGTATGGAAATTATTGAATTTAAAAATTCCTAATATCTAATGCCACTTATTATCCAATTTATTATCCAATTAATTATTATCCGCCATTTCTGTCTTAAGTTCATTTGAACCAAAACTATATAATATGAAAATAATTAATTCATTGATTTTCCGTAGTTTTCAGGTAATACTAAATAGTTGAACCGATAATACATTTGGATAAAGTCAAAAAAGTATTTTTGATATTTTGAGGGTTTCAATTTTCTCACAATATGGAAAATTTTTCAAATTAATAGATGAATAATTTCAAGTATAATGCACTGTAAAGTCTCATTGTTATTTTCAGAGATTACTGACTATTGTTCATTTTGAGTGAGTATCTCAGTGCCATGAAATTATTGAAATGATATAAATATAAAATTTTATGAAAAATGGCCTATTTTGGAATTGTAAAGTGAATATTTTCTATTTCTTGTTTTCACTGAAAGCAGTAATAATCCAAATCAGCAATCTTGTCTACGTAAGGTCAATTAGTCTACAACAATCTCCGATTTATGTAATGGCAATGATATCTCCCCTTACGAAGGCGCCATCTATGGGATCGACATAGAACTCAACCTACGAAAAGCAAAGGTAAACGATGCTCTCCAAAGCGGTCAGTTGCAAACCAAGTTTTGACGTCGACCGCAGACGAGTTTCGTCTTATGTCTTTCGCCGCAGCTCTCACCGTAAGATAACTAGCTGAAAACCAGAGCCCAAATACATCGCATTTGTAATTCAACGCCAATCAGCGCTGTTTAGACCTACCATAGTTCCCATCAGTGGTGCTAGGCGGAACCACAGATGCATTGTGGACTCAGCTGTCCTCAAAGACGGACAGCTATAATTTGGTATAACTCCACTAGCGAACCGCCCCGGCTCCGCGTGGATGCAATGCTGATTCTAAATATAGGCCGTTTGTTTTATCATGTAGTAACATTGCTATATTTTAAACCGTAGCAGATACGAAGACGATTAAATGGAAATAAGGTAACTGTCATCGGAAACAATACAATGGTCGAACAAAATTTACGGGGACTCTCGAGTTATACGGGAAAAACCAAAAATGCTGTTTTTCGTTTTTTTCCAATGGAATTTTTATTTCGAAGAATATCAGAACATGGAGATGGAAAATGTTATTATATTCAGAGTGTACTATGACGATGTGATAATAAATATTCAATAAATTTAACTAGTTCGGACTTCCATTGTCTAATATATAAAATGATTTCAAATCCCTGAAATAACTAAAAAACAAGAATTAAAAATGAATAGCTGAAAATAAAAATTATATTAAGCAAAAATAACCTGAAATGAAATGATTGAAATAAACTACAAGTAAAAATATACTTGTATATTGTCAATAAAATTTAAAGAGACTCCAAGCCACTTTAGTTCACGACGTTTCGATTGTTAGTATCTACAATCGTCCTCGGGTGATGAGTGGACTGATTCCTCCGAAAGATGACTATTTATGGGTCGTTTGAGTACTTCCACTTATCCCCGCTTTCCATTTTTTCGCTTCACTGGTTTAGTGGGAGATGACCGTTTGTTTGGCGGGAGTTGGCCATTTGTTCGCTTGATGATGGGTTTCCATATGTTGCGTATCTCTACGCTAGCTTGGCTGAATACGTTGTTGGACAGCATGGATGCGGCTTCCTTGAACTTTTTCCTAAACCAATGTTCCTCTTTGTGTATGATCTCAGTTTGGGACCAATCGATGTTGTGTTGATGGGTCCAAACATGGTCTGCTATTCCTGATTTGCTGGTTTCCCCTCACTGTGTGTGTTTCTTGTGCTCGGCAATGCGAACATTCAATGGCCTCTTAGTTTCACCAATATAGGATTTTCCGCACTCACAGGGTATCCGGTAAAAGCAATTCTTGGAATCGCAGTCCGCGTTTTGTGGCCTGGTTTTCGTGAGGCTTACATAGCCCGAAAGCACACCCTAATGGAGTCTCGAACGACCCATAAATAGTCATCTCTCGGAGGAATCAGTCCTGTCATCACCCGAAGACGATTGTAGATACTAACAATCTAAACGTCGTGAACTAACGTTGTTTGGAATCTCCTAACTTTTTATTTTTATTTTTATTTCTATTTTTTCAATTTTTGTTCAATCGCTCTATTTCTACTTGTAATTTATTTCACTATTATTTCATTTCAGGTTATTTTTGCTCAATATAATTTTAATTTTCAGCTATTCATTTTTAGTTCATCTTTTCTAGTTGTTTCAGGGATTTCAAATAATTTTATATATTAGACAATTGAAGTCTGAACTAGTGAAATTCATCATGAAACATTGTTAATCACCTTCAAACAAATATTCGATAAAACGTTTCAACATGACCAACATCGATTTTTTTTTTTTTGATAGGGACCTCCCTTTTTTTACAGATACTGATAAAGCAATAAAATCACAATCCAAGTGTATATCTCATTTGATATTTTTATCACGTTTCATTTGAAATAACTACCATCATCAGTGACAACGATTTTAAATTACGATACTTTCGTTACTTCTTTTGTAATAAATTTTTTTGATTTCTTCAAAATATAATTCGAATAACCCAATAAATTCGACAGGTAGATACCATAACACAAAGAAAATTTGAACTTTTTCGTTTTGGAAATTTTTGTATTGCTGTAATCCTTCTTTCAAGGCTTATTTCTCCCTAATCAATTATAATTGACCAAAAACGGATGTTTTCGTTACTTTCAAAATTGAGAATTATATAAATATTCATTCTAATTACATGCTGTAAGGGGCCATATTGTTCACATCACGGACAGATAAGATAAAGGATACATTAAAGATAATTTTATAAATGCGTCTTTTTCCCCTGCGGCTGGCGTCTTACTTGGAATCAATAAATATTCTTATTGCACATCTGGAATATAAAACGAACGTACATACAAAATTTCAGTCTCCGAAACGGTGATGAAAATATAACTCAATTTTATGAACGCAGTTGCAATATTGAAAAGTTATTTTTTATTGCATATATTTAATACAAAACGAACATACGTACATTCTATCAACCTCCGAAAATATACCGGTGCGGAGAGACAGTGATAAAAAGATAATTTTCATATGTAAACGCTTCTCTTTTATCCCCAGAGGGCGCTCCAGTTGGAATATTCTAAAATCATTTCTTATGGCATATCTACAATATAAAACCAACCCATACACAAAATTTCAGCCTCCGAAAATATAGTGTTATGGAGAAACAGTGATAAAAACGCGCTCTTTTTACCCGCTCGGGGTGTACCCCGATTGGAATATTTGAAGCACGTATATACCACAGTATATATACAGTACGGATTAACAGTGAGTGAGTGACTTTTGCATTCCTAAGTATAGATTGAAAATTTTGATACCCATTTTAACATATTTCTTGTACTTTTTTCTTAGTCGAAGGACTTGAAACCAGATCGTGATATACTTAGATGAACGTCCAAATATTGCCAAAGTAAATTGGATCGTTTCTTTTTATTGAAAATTGTATACATACTTCAAACGAGTCATATTATTTTTGTAATCCAGTAAGAATGTAGCTGTTCTTGTATTTTCGAGATAACAGCTTTATCAAATATCCAGAAAAACCCAAAAGAGTGCTGTAGTCTTGACATTTTATTCATTTGCAGATTGTCACTGATAGAGTATATAAGTAAACAATGCTATGCAAAAACATGAAAATAATGCAAGATCATACAGAGATTGTAGAAAGCCTTCATTTTTTGGAAAAAATATGAGGAATATCTTTAATAATAACGCAATACTTATTTTGATATGAATTAATTTGAATGTCGAGTATAATACAGTGTAGTTTAGTTATGCATTCGTCTTATTCAATCAACATTCTCAATTAAAGCAGCTCAGATTATACTGTTCACTCTATTGAAGAGTAAAGCACAAGTACAGAAATCTTCATGTGCATTATTTGAAAGTATGACTCATATAGTCTCTTGACTAAGCCACCATTTTGAAGTATGAGATATATTATAATAACCATGACAATCTATTATAGATTCTGTAAATATTCAGAAAATAATTCAAATGTTTCAAATCACACACTGAAGCCGTATCTGTACATATCCTGTCTGATGAATAAAATTCGGAAAAATGATGAATGATTCTCTGTGTAACTTGGATATATACAGGAATTTTAAATTAAACAGGTTGTTAACATGTATGCGCTACTCGCTACATTCAGAATATGATACGCCTTTAAAAGTAAAATAAAGCTTCCATTCATTGAAAACGGACTAATGAAGTTTGTATATTAAACTTCCACCTCTCGAATGAGTCTCGTGCCACAAAATGAGTTCTCTGTTGTTGTGAATGTGAACGGTACGGTACTAATTAATAGTGCGAATGATACCCCTGTGGGTTTTCAGTTACACGAAATAAAATCCATGCAAACACAAGCAGCGATATCAAATGAGACACCAAAAAGTTTCATTTATAGAAGTCGGACATCATCGAAATGAAAATGTCTGTTGGAAATTTCAAATTTCAGAGGATGGTTAGTTTAGATACGACTCTGAGTGTAGAATCTAGTTGCTTTTCAGTGATGATCAGGATGGTCTAAAACATGTATTATGTTTTCTCGTTTACTTTGCTCCTAATATTTGAAATGTTTTTCGAATTTGATCTATTTGTTCTGGTCCAAATTCTATCAAATCAATACGAGATGTTCAAGGAAGAGTTTTATTGCTTTTTACTTTTTTCTTGATTTCTATGGAAAGGAAGAAAAATTGTGGATTATTGAACTGGAAAAAACGTTTAATTTACACTTAGCCATATCTAATACTGTCAAAATTAAAGGTGTTATATGGCAGTATCAAAGATACGCGAGACTCCACAAAGCCAAGCTTCAACGTCGACCAGAGATTCTTTCTCTGCCTTACACTGCAGCTTTCACTGCAAGGCGACTAGATGAACTTGTGATATAACACCAGAGAGCGTTGTTTCGACACGTTTAGGTCTCGCAAGTGGTGCTGGGCTCTACAACTCAACTGTTCCCAAAAAAACTAGCCTGCAGGTAAGGGTGATGAAATCTTTCCCTACGAAGATGCCATCTATGGGATCGGACTCAATCTTCGAATGGCAAAGATAAACGAGGCTCCCCCTAAATAACAAACCCCATACTGAAGGTGCCCCTATTTCAGATTGGAACGTAGTTATTTTTATTATTGATTTATTTACTTATTTGATTGTTTGATTATTTGTTGGTTTATTTTGATATTTCATCTATTTCTAAAAAATAACCAACAAATTCAGACATATGTACTGTAATAATAATCTATAACTATCAGTTGGATGTGTGGACAATAATAAATTATTTTCAGTCGTTTCAAATGATTCCGAAGAAGAATTAAACAGTTTCAAATCCACATTGTTAGTGTTTGCAAGTCTTAAAATTCTACCTATAGACTTATTCTGCTGGCCATAGTTGGTATGATGAAAGGATACTTTTATTCACTTACAAATATATGGGATAGTGAGTATATTAAATGTGTGAAACATTTTAGTATTTACGGTTATGTTTACTCTAAATATATGTATATGTTTTATTTGTTCTAAGTCTAGCATCATCACATACAAGTATCTTGAATACTTCTGTGATGTTTTCAATGTTTACTCCTTATTATTCATGTAACAATGTTTTCTTCATGAATTATATCCTTGAATAAATATTATTATATTTTTTTTATATCGTAGTATGCGCTGGTCAGGTCCTATCCCCCGAAGCCCCAAAACATTCGGGAGGGCGTGCCAGCATTATCAACCAACGACCACTCCCCACACTGAGGGGTAAGTGATCATTGGGTCCGAGAATCATGTGCCCTGAGCAAGCGCAGTGAGCCAATAATGACAGCCTTCTGCATCTGTCCGGTTAAAATGTCTGCCTTAGTGCGGCAGGCCGGTATAATTTTAAGATTCGAGAGTAGAGAGGGCATCATTCCACCATTATTACAAACAGATCAACAAATCCAACGTCATAATTTTAGTTCAGTCTAAGAGATTTCAAAGTATTGAATATTGTCAAAATATTCAAGTGAAGTATGCCTGAAACAAACGTAATAAAAAAAGTTTATATAACTTGTGTATTTGTTTTTTTTTAATAATTTTCACAAAAAATTAGTTAATTGCATTTGGCACCTGGGGTTTTTTCGAAGTGGAAAAGTTGCAAATCATAATTTTTTATTCATTTTCATGTAAAATCTTGCGGGCGTTGCGTACGCTATCATTATTTATTCGAAATTGCCCTAACTTTTTTGACAGTGAACTTTTGGTACTTTTCATGGAAAAACCTAATACCCACTCCTTTTCCATGTAAAAAAGGTAAACTTTTTCAATGACGCTGGATGGGATAGTTTTTGAGATATTTACAATTTTCTATATCGATGCATATAACTTACCTCCTAGTGCGCTATGTAAAGTTGCTAAGAACATTACAAATACTAAGTACCTATGTGGTGGATCTCGTCAAAATAAACAACTATTTTTTATGAAATGTTTGATGAAAATAACTAAAATTGCAAAAACCAACCATGTTTTGAAAAATTTCAACAATTTTTATCTCGAAAACGAATGATTTTTCGATAAGAAAAAGTTGTTTATTTTGACGAGATCCACCACATACTTAGTTTTTTTAGCAACTTCACTTAGAACCTAGGAGCATCGATATAGAAAATTGTAGATATCTCGAAGACAATCACCTGCAGCGTTGTTGAGGAACTGTACCTTTTTTATTTGGAAAAGATGTGAGAATTAGATTTTTTCATGAAAAGTACCATAAAGTTAGAGCAATTTGAAATAAATACAGCTTACGCAGCGCTCTCTGGATGTTACATGTAAATTAATACGGAATTATGATTTCCCACGTCAAAAAAAATCCGTGCACTAAATTTCTTGCAAATAACTTGTTTTATTGCAGAAGTTAATTTTAAAAAACGAACAAAAACATTCAATTTCAACACCATGTCTCTCCGAAATGAAGCATTTCCGGACACAAGTTTATATACACTTTTTTTCTTAAAATTGTCTCAGGAATACGTCACTTGTACTCATGTACACACGTACTCATGTTACACCCTGAATTTTGAAATATAATTTAGAAAATTTAAGTTTTTTCAACTAGTTTTTTAGAATATTTCCGTAAGACATTCGTGATCAATGTACACAATTTGATGCTGATTCTCATCTCAAAATCATTAGTTACTTCTCATTTGAGCCGGTTCTGGATATTACGTCATACGTGCATGTTTCATGTTGACATTGGCAGTCATAATCTTTTTAATAAAGAGTAAGAATTGGGAAATATTACATGCATCCGAGAAGTTCATGTTAGCCTAATACTCTACTTCTTTATTAATATTGAAGTTTCTCTGTGTATTTGCATTCTACATGTAGCCAGCCGAATATTACAGTGTGTTTATTATACATACACTCGTATTGCTCCAATAATAAAATACGTTTTATTACGTGTTTACGGCTGTGCTTTATTCGCATCCTGGATTATGGATTAATGTACTAGGAACTTACAGTTACGTGTCGGGTTACCTTTTTTATGAGTCACTATTTGATTTCTGGGAAAGTTGAGTGTTAGAAATTACGAACCGGGTGGTCAAGCCTGCAGGCAAATATGTTGGTTTTGAATGTTGAAAGATATGAAGAATCAAAGAATGTAAACTTTCATGGCCGGAGAAAAATGTGTGAAAACTATTTCCCGGGTATTCTTGGCAGTGGTCTGCAGGTTTTTATGCCTGATGATTCGTATAAAACTGCGGTAGACATTATCAAAGGCGATGTGGTAACGGTCGCAGTGTCCGATACCACCGTTCTGCCAGTGTTGCCACCTAGATAAACTATAAAGTCGCTACACATGAACCAAAATTCCGCTACGCTTGTATATCTGACGCAATCAGTTCGCGCATGCACCGTATACAAAATTGAATACCACAGAACTTACAGTTTGTGTCCCGTTAATATACCACAAAACTAAACTGTCAATAATGTCAGGAATCAGGATCATGCTAATTTTCAACTGCGCAACTCAGTACATGTATAATTCATCCTTTCAAGTTAGAATCAGACAACCAATATTGAGAAAAAGTTTGTTTTCGAGAGTTTTTGTATTTTTTTAACATGTCCCGTTCCCGCTAATTTCAAATGCGGAAGCTCTTTCGCTTGAGCTACAATCAAATGAACTATCTTCCATTTCCACTGTAATTTGTTCCATATAATTTATAAAACTCGAGACAGTCGAGACTTGGAGATATTGGAGGTTATATGGTTTACGATATGAATGAAAATATCCAAAAATATTCTTCTTCTCTTTCAATATGTAATGGCTAGCCACAGCTAGTAGGACTATAACGTATTGACTATGCATTTAATTATTCAAGTGTCAGCTGTCAGCTTCGAGTGCTGTCCACTGCCTCTTCTTCTTCCATATTTTTTTCAATATTGATTATTTGCAGAAAATTCCGCTTGTTTATGTTCAAATCCGCTAAGCTGCTACCCTCGAGTAAATTCCGCTACAGTAGCGGAATTCCGTTACGGTTGGCAACTCTGCATGCTGCTAATTGACTCTGGTTTTGTATTATTAATGGTGGGCGAAGCTTTGTTTCCCCAGTTTGGATTACCTGAATTTGTTCGTGTACCATTAAGGACAGATAAACAGATTTAATCAATGAACATTGATAAAATCTAGCTACCTGTCCTTAATGATACACAAACAAGGTCAGGTAATGCAATTAAGAGAAACCAATCCATGCCTACTAATAATAATATAAAACCATCGTAGTTACAGCGTTCGGAATGACGGGAACAACAACTTGGGCACCAACTAGGGCACTGCGACCGTTACACATTTTGATTTTGACACAAGAGTAAAGTACTCTTACTTTGAAAAATCTCGGGAAATGTTATTGAGAAAACTTATTCAGCATTGAAAAATACATCTAGAATTCAAGTTATGGTCATCTAAGTGAAGTTTAATTTTTTAACCACTTTTTTAAAGTGGGACTACGAAAAAAATATTTGCTGAAACGATAAATAGACAGCATCCTGTTTACGAAAGCCTGCAATATTACAAATTACACAACTATGGTGTTAACCACGGTCAATTTTTTTGAAGAGTAAAATAATTTTCAAAGTTTTTGGTGCAGAGTTATTTTTATTTTTAGTTAAAACCAAAAATTACGCAAAATTATACAATATTATAACAAGAACTTAATATTCAATAATATCAAATCACAAAACATCAAAATAAAATAGGTATTTTGGAACAAACTCATTGATTTTCTGGAGATTATTTCAG